>JAXGGA010001776.1:0-140528 GCA_038373865.1 Uloborus plumipes | reverse complement strand
CTTTTGCCATCTCTTTACAAAAAGCAGATGAGGGTTTATTCTACCATGTGTACTAGTTATCTACACATTTTTGGCCATTATAGAGTTTGAAAAATAATATGCGTTCTCTCTGCTGCTGTAAACTGCATGCATAATTGCGTTCTCTCTGTAACTGTAAACTGCATGCATAATTCCAATATTAATTTTAAAGAATCGCTATACACGTTCCTTTAGACTTGAAACTTAACTTTAAAAAAATAAAATTTTTTACTGCAATTTTAAGAACTTAAAATCAAAATTTTCCATAATCTTGGGAGATATTTTTTTTTAGTTTTAGTTTTAACACGCGAGAACTCGCGCTGTTATTTCTCACACGAGCGCTCGCGCGGGGTCCAAAAACGACCCCAGTGCTCGCAAAAGACCCCCTTTCTTGCAAGAATGAAATGGGTTTAGGAAAATTCGAACCACACCCTCACGTCGATCAAGGACACAATTGGAGCTACACAA
Organism: Uloborus plumipes; assembly: GCA_038373865.1. Lineage (NCBI taxonomy): Eukaryota > Metazoa > Arthropoda > Arachnida > Araneae > Uloboridae > Uloborus > Uloborus plumipes. The sequence goes on along the minus strand of JAXGGA010001776.1, from coordinate 140,042 downwards.
AAGATGGTTTCCTTATCTGGCTATGAAATTCCAAGAAATTTAAACACAATTGGTTGGGGTCGTTTTCGACCCCGCGCGAGCTCTTGCGAGTTAATGTTAAACAAATTACGTTTGGATTGTAGAGATAGACGAGACAAACATATACGAAAATACTTAATAAAAATATACAAAAAACTTTTTGGGGATATTTGGGTATATATCCCCAAAATCATGCGTGCAAAACGAAAAACAGGCTGTTGAAAAAAAGAGGTTTTAACTTTAAACTCATAAGGTAGAAGTTGCGTTTTTTCCTATATTTTCCTATATTGCGTTTTTTCCATAATTTTTCCAAAACAGAAAATTTCGCATTTTAAGAAACTTTAGATCCTTTACACATCTGTGCTCCCCCCCCCCCCCCAGTACCTCAATTATATTTATAAAGGGGCCATGTCATCATACCGAATACACCAATAACCGTACTGTTTGACACTATCGGTCTGAACGATTTGCATCAAGTTTGATTACTGGTAATTTCAAGTAAGTCTTGTGATACCTTTTTCCTTTCTTCTTTTGAAGATAAACAAGTGCATCTATCTTTTTTAAATGAAAGAAAACCTTAGTAAAACATTCATCTTTATCATGTGTTATTCATGTCAAGGTTGGGTAATTGAGAAGAAAATTGAAATTCCCATTATTTATAAAAATGACAAAGTTATCATTTGTATCAAGATTATTCTTTTACAGATTAAAATTAATGACGGAATTAAGTAGTTTTTCTCGTAAAATTTTCCCGTTGATAAAAAAAAAAGAGTCAAAACAATCTTAAACGGTACTTCAAACATAATTACACTCTTTAAAGTTTATTCACCAATAAAGAGTATCTTTGTTAAATGTCAAACTCCTGACTTTATTTAAGGTACTTTTAGAGCGAGTTAGTCTCTATCTCTCTCTTTTTACCCAAATCTTTTGACTGCCTTTTTTTGACTCTGTGTTTTTTGAAGAAACGCATAAAATGATGGAGAAATGGAGAAGTCTCAGATTTTGCAGTTTCTATGGTTAGTTATGTGTATATTGGGTAAATACCCAGTGTGTAAGGTCATTCTTTCGGGTATTAACCCAAGAGGCCTGAGTGAATAAAACATTGACAACGAACAGTTGACATTAACATAAACAAATGCAAAATATTTTTAATAAATGTGACTAATCTCGTGCTCTATAAATTGAACTTACGTAAAATTTAAGATACATGTCAACTAAAACATTAAATAAATTTTGCTTTTTGATTAATATTTCAATATTTATTATTTTTTTAAAGAACAAGAAGTCTGTCAAGATTTATCTGTCAAGAAAATTATGTCAAACATACCTTTTTAGCACTTAAAGCTGATTTCTAAAAGCAAAATATACCGCTCTCATCAGATGAAATAGACACATAAAAAGTAAATAAATGAATAAATACAGTTTTGTCGCACCTTTTAAAGAATGTAACTGTTACAGTTCTTCCACAGAAAAATTCCTCAATTGTTTTCAAAAAAAAAAAAAATTAAAAGTACAAAGTACATCAAAACACATTTTATCAAAGAAAGAAAAAAAAAGAAAAAAAAACTCGTCCGTTGATAAAATGTCTCGAATTTCACTTTTAATCCGTTGCCAGTTGTTAAATATAAATAAAGAATAAAATGCTCTCGTGAATGAAACATTTTTGTTACAAAAAAAATCGTCTGCCAAAAAATAAAATAATAATAATAATAAATAAAATAAAACAAATGAATAAATAAACAAAAAATCGTCTGCACAGTCAGTCATTTTTTTTCTGAGCCTGCATTTCCGCCATGTTTGCGGAGTCGGAGTCGGAATCAGAGTCCTCACAGAAGATTATTCAGAAAAGTACTTTACAAACATTATTTATCAAAACCATTTTCTTACAAAGTTAGTTTGAAGGAAATCCGACTTTAAGTTCAGGATCAACATTCAACTTAAATTCCCCGTAGGCGCTAATGTTAAATTTTTTTTCTGAACGGTTCAATATTGAACGAAAAATGGTTCAAATCAAAAAGCGAAATATGGGAATGAGCCTCTCCGAGATCTTTCAAACAAAAAAAAGTTTATTCCATTCGGATGGTTCACTCAGAAGTTATTAGGTGGGGAAAGGTTGCTTGAACGGTTCAATGTTGAACGAAAAAATGTTCAAATTGAAAATTTAAATACGGTAATGAAGTATCCTTGCTGAGATCCTTCGAACAAAAAAAAAGTTTATTTAAATCGGACTGTTCACTCAAAAGTTATTAGGGGTGACAGCTTGCTTGAGCGGTTCAATGTTGAACGAAAAATTGTTCAAATCGGAAATGTAAATACGGGAATGAAGTATCCTTGATAAGATCTTTCGAACAAAAAAAAGTTTGTTCAAATCGGACTGTTCACTCAAAAGTTAGCATCGCGGGACAGGTTGTTTGAACGGTTCAAAGTTGAACCAAAAATTGTTCAAATCGAAAAATCAAATATGGGAATGAGCTGTACTCGCCGAGATCTTTCCAACAAAAAAAAGTTTGTCCAAATCGGAATGTTCATTCAAAAGTTATTAGGGGGGGGGGACAGACAGACCGACCGACCGACACACAAATTCCCCATCTCAATACCCTACTTTCAAATTTTTAATTTTTCAATATTCATTTTACCTTTTTATTTTTTCAACTTGGCGATATTTTTTAGATGCATTAAGCTACTTTTAATACTTTTTTCGTCTTTCTTTTATTTTTAACGGGAAAGTAGGCTAAAAAGTAGTAGCTTATTTTTATTATTATTATTATTTACAAATTCTGATCATTCTATTGTTTCTGTCCCACTTTTTGTAAATACTCTTAATTTCTATAAAAATTCATAGAAAACTATTTATTTAAGGTTTTTGAGTATCCGATGAAGTTTGCAGAAAATAAGTTACGCGGAAAACGTTTTGAATAGTGTATAGTAGTTTTCCACTATATAATCTATGTAACCTTCAAAAATCAGACCATGACAGAGGCAACATATTTTGAATTATTTCTTGATCAGTTTGCAATAAAAAGCAGATGTTGTGTGTATTTTTTCTAATCTTAAAAATTTTTCTTTTCGTTCGTTAAATTTAAGAAAGTAAATACATTGATTGCGTTTACTTTTGGACTAAAAGTAAAGTACACGTTCCATTTATAAAGGTTATTAAAATTCAAATACATTTAATTTTTTAAGTTAATTGTCTGTCGTGTAGAAGAAATAAATAATACATGAGTTTAAATTGTGAAAAAATTAAATCAATTTATTTTAATTAAAACTTCTAAATTTAAAAAAAAAAACCATTAAAAGTGGATTAAATAATGGGTTTATTTATGTTAATTGTTTGAAGTGTAGAACAAATAAATAATGAATGAGTTTAAATAGTGAAAGTATTTAATTCAACTTATTTTAATTAAAACTTCTACAAAATTTAAAAAAAAAAATCCATCAAAAGTGGGTTAAATAATGGGATGAAAAAAAACCATTGGATCCAACCCAATTAAGCGGTCAAAATATGCATTTTTATGTTGACATAACCAATTACATACAGCAAGCAATTTTTACCGTACATTATTTATACATCTTTATCAAGAACAAATTTGTTATAAGTGCAAGAAACAAAAATGATGGTACATTTCACTATTTAGGGAAAACTAAATCTTTTGTCCATCTTCAGGGTTCTTCACAGTGAGTTTAAAATATATTTCTTTGGATCTAAGCCAGCTATAGGTATTGTCAAACACTATGATATCTGAAAGAGGAAAAATGATTCGGTGTTATCAAAATGCAATTATAATTGAAGGGCTTGGAGGATGAAGGGGCTACGTTACAATTTGAAAAATGATCTTCATACTTTTTAATGCATTTGACTTCTTGGGGAGAAAAAAAGAAAGAAGAAAGACTTTAGAAGGCAAAAAATGAGCTCTGCATGGAAAATTACAATATCCGCTTTCTACTCTATTTTAAAAATAAGTTTACAGCATCCTACGCGTCTTATTGTATCATCCAATAATTGAAGCGCTTGGAGGATGCAGGGGCTAAGGCCGGAATTCAAGTGAAACACGGACGATCGCAACTCACCAATGCAATCGCAAATTTCCAAATTTGGATTCAAGTGAAACGTTACAATCGCTACGAGATGCTATTCTATCGTAATTCGACTTCCAGTAGCGATTGCAATTGCGATTGCCTCGAAGCGATTGCAATGGTGTTTCACTTGAATTCGGCCCTTAGTTACATTCAAAAAAATTAACACTCTGGACAATGATAAGCAATGGATACAGGTAAGCAAATAAAACTTGATACATTAAAAAGTAGGTATCATTAGACCAATTTCATACACACACTAACGACTAAACCAGAAACCAGAAAAGCTACAACAACTGCAACAATAAAACTTTGAACTTTAATTACTCGCAATATCTGTTTTGTCACATAACCCCTTCATCTCCCAAGCCCTTCAATTGCTTCATGGATTAACATACATGGCTATATTTTCACTAAAAACTCATGATACCGAACAACATCATACTGTTTCCTTGGAAGATTTTATTATTATTATTATTATTCTTATTCTTACTATTACTGCTATTATTATTGTTATTATTACTTATTAGAGCTTGAAATTTGTTCCAGAATGTAGGAATACGAATAAGTTAATATTTCTCGTTTTAATTAGGCAAGTTAAAATAATCTGGTTTTGAAAGATTTTAATGTCTTAGTTGAATTATTACAAATAAGTCAATGTGCGAAATTTTGCGTGAGTAAAACATGAACTGTTTCGTATTAGCCAAAAAGAGTTCTTTCTCGTTATTATTCGTCTAAGTTTTTTTTTTACTATAGTACTTGGAAACCAAGGAGTGCATTGTGAAAAAATGAGTACATGTTACCAGCATTCCAAGCAATGTTTAGGTATTCCATATAGTGCCTAAACCTAACTGGTAATGCATGAATAAAAGCATTCATATTTCACATAATTCCATGACATATAGAATCACATATGAGAAACTGGATAAGCATGCAATACACCTCCGATCTGTTTCGAATATTGCGTGGAAAGATATATTATGACTTTTGATAAACGTGACTTAGGTTTTGAATTAATTATACTTTCTGGTTTGTTCGGTATTGTTGAAAAAGGTGGTTTTACTTAAATTTCTTGAAGAATAAACTGTATTTTTCATTGTGTTTAAGCTAGTTAATTCAAGCATTATATGCAAAACCAAGGCCTTCTATAGAATACTGATTTTCAAACTTTGTTATATTAGCCTTGTAGGCACCTTTTTTCATACTTAGCCTAAACAGCATTTGTCATTTTAATGTAATGCCTAAGTATTATGTGCAATGCATGGGTAAGTATTTAATAATTAGCACATTTCAAACTTTGCTTTAAAAACGTCGGTATTATAAGCAGTGCCTAGCATGCTATAAAATGCCAGCGTTTCAAATTGTTTGGCAACATATGAGTAAGAAATTTACCTATTATGAAGTATAGAACGAGCAGATGTCAGTGCGGGGTGCTAAAAGTGCACTCAGTTGGAGAGTAAATCAGACGTTTTTGTTTTGCAGACGTGAAAAAAAGAGCATCGGTGAGAATGTAGATAACGCTGTATTATTTCCTTACGAACAGGTGATCTATAGGTTCTGATAAAGGGGGAAGTTAGAGGCCGATGAAAAACGAAGTTTATTAACTGCAAAGAAAACGTTGACTGAAAAACCGTGCATTACAGTACACCAACTACAACTTCTAGTTTCTTGTTCCATCAATTTTGCTCTTGCTTTACTATTGCCAAAACCAGATAACTAAAGTTCATACAGTTATCAAATCAATACAACAATATAAGGGAAGAAATAATACTAGTGAGATTATTCTTAACACTATATTAATGTTTTAAATGTTTCGGTGTTTGTTTATTTATGTCTGTGTACGTTTTCGACCGTAATAAATGTGTTGCGTAAAAATGACTGTTTAGCCATCGTTTCCCAATTTTTACACCAAACCTAATTAAACCCTACACTTATACATTTTGTTGAAAGTTTTTGTATGCAATGTAGGTATTCACGTACGTACATTTTCCAGCCTTTTCACATCTGTACATTCCAGTCTCCGCATATTCGTCAGTATCCGTCCGTTGTATCGGAACTAACTCAACCATGCTTTCTTCGGAATCCGTTTCTTGCAAGAAGAGGCCGAAGCCGACATCGCGGGCTTTCGTCTCGAATTCCCATTCCAGGAGGGATCCAGCTTCTTCGACCATGATCCTCTCTTCGTGGTAAGAAGCTCTAGGCAGGACAATTCTTTTCGCTTCGGCTGAATCGGCTAACGATCGCTTGCTCTTGTGTATATAGTATTTCTCTGGTACTTTACCACCATGGTTTATCTGAAAGAAATATTTCAATATTAAGAAGGAAAATTTAAGTGCTACTCGATATACTTGTATTGGTGTGTTACTTACACAAATGAATTCAATCTACAATATTTTATTACGAGCTTAATCACATTAAAATATTTTCCCTTACGACTGCCTCGAGAAAGTTTTTCATGTAGTTTAATTGCTGGCAAATGACCGAAATAATCTCAATAAGTAAAAAATTTTATGTGCTGTTATCTTCTATTTGTAAACAAATAAAATATTTGTGATTAAGCAATACTTTTAAACTTATTTTAAATTTTCCATCTTTGAATTTGCTTTTGCGAATAGCAGAATTTTGTAGTAGAGATTATACGCTAGATCAAAGAATTAAATAGTTAAATATACACTACGTGACATTGAAAATGCAACAGCTAAAAGTGATAAATAGAAAATTATGCATATTCCGGGGTAGAAGCACCTCACTGAGTTATGCAAAGGATGTAACATGGGCAGCTCTCCGATGCACGTTGAATATGACAAAAGAGAAGGACTTTGCAGAATGCGGAAATGTCATGCCCTTATTTCTGTGAAGCAAATCCTTATTGAAATGTTGTTTTTGTCATTAGTATGATGTCGTGTAATGTAAGTAAATTACACTTGTGTACCGATTCTACTTACGAACGTGTTGCACATAGGGTCGCCATCAGGGTCTGTCCTCTCCCCTCCCAGAAAAGCAGGAAGCACTTCGGCATCGATACATTTCAAAAGCTCCTCTTTCCATCCATCTGAAAAGAATTAGAAAATACTGTTATATTTCTGGGCTTTCTCAAAAGAAAATTTGTCTCAATCTAAATGTATTTTGCTTACTAAGAAAATGTTGACTTGTTGAAATTAGAGAAATATTCTTGAGGCGTTTGCCTATACTGCCGTGTTAAGCACAAAAGTCGTATCTGCAATTTTTAACAAAATTGAGTTATTGTCATCAGGGGGCTTTTTGTGCCATATTTCATCAAAATACAAAGTTTTATGGTCATCTGAGAGCGGGAAGTATTTAAAAAAAAATCTGAAAAAGTTTTATCTTACTCAAATACATGGACGCCCAAAACTTTGAAGAGTATCATCTCAGTTTGAGTTTGAGTGCAGATACCACTTTTGCACTTAGCACGGCAGCATAGGTCAATAACTATTGAACATGTTTTTGTACAATTCCGTTGCTTTTTCTTGGTCTAACACTTTTTTCAAAGGAAAAAACGATACAGCTGATATTCGGTGTTTCTACATGGAATAACATCGTCCCCTCTGTTTTGGGAAGTTCTTGCATCATTGCAATTTAATATGAGCATTCTGAGGAGCCAGAAGTACGTGGGTTTTGCATTTTACTGCTCACCATCTATTTTCAGCATTTTGATTGTCACACTATACTACACTGCAACGTTTCTTGACAAAAACATCGTGACGTCAGCGTGACGTTAGCCTATGAAAAACGAGCTAGATAAAACGTCACAGCCTACTTGGCGAATTAGAGGAGATCGCTGACTGCTTTTGAGCTCTTATTGGCTCCGCCCGTAGTGACGTTCAGTGTCAAGTTAAGCTGCTGTCTAATATAGATCTATATCTGGGATCAGGAAATTGAGTGTCTTTAACTAATGTTCGAATTCGCTCCACCCTTTATAAACTCTAAATTAAGAACAAACATTTTCAAGGACTTATATCGGATGGGTAACAGCGGAGATACAACTAAACATTAGAATGCGACCTTAATATTGTTCAAGCTCCCTAGTGTGTTTACATTAAAATTTACTGACGCAAGTAGTTTTATTGCAAATTTTGTAAATCCTTTTACAATTTATCTAAATCAGTTTATACCTAGTAATATTAGCTTTGTACAATACATTCTTACACTTATTGCAACAAGTTATTAACACACTGCATTTATAGCCATTAAAATACAAGGTGTCCTCCTATCGTGGACCAATAGCTAATTTCTAAACCGTTAGAGATAAGCATATAGTTTATTTAGGAAAAAGTCTCTGAATTACGAAAGGAATTTTGGGTCTATTCAATGTTTTTCAAAAAATCAAATTTTGAAAGAGTTACGAAATTTAAATTTTTATACAGCCCCCCAGTCCTATCAATCATATTTAATAAAACCTTTTTGTCATTGTAACGTTTAAAACTAAAAAAAAATCACTGTTCTACCACAAAAATTGACCGAGTTATGACGTTTTGAAAAATCAAGATTTTGCATTATTTCATGACGTCATCGGTGGAGCGATCTCTCGATGACGTCACGAAATAATGCAAAATCTTGATTTTTCAAACCGTCATAGCTCGATCAATTTTTGTGGTAGAACAGTGTTTTTTTTTTAGTTTTAAACGTTACAGTGTCAAGAATGTTTTACTGAATATGATTGATAGTACTGGGGGGCTGTAAAAAAATTCAAATTTCGTAACTCTTTCAAAATTAGATTTTTTGAAAAACATTGAATAGACACAAAATTCCTTTCGTAATTTAGAGATTTTTTCCTAAATGAACTATATGCTTATCTCTAACGGTTTAGAAATTAACTATTGGTCCACGATAGGAGTGGACACCCTGTATACATAATACATGGACCAAAGAATTTTTTATATTCCTAATAACTATTTATTCTTGTTTCTGGTCACCATCTATATTGCATCAACCTTTTGGTATGATGCACTAGATGCCATCCAAAAAATGTTATACTGTGTCTCTATGCATCAGAACAAAATTAAGTGCAAATAACTAAAAGTAGAAATAACACACCAAGAGCTTACCTGGTCCGAAAATATGCACCTTCTTCAGAATAGAGGAAGCAATACAAGATTTTACGATGGCGTAACCAACGGAGAAAAACACGGATGCTATAAAAAGAGACAAAGATAATAGAAATCTATAAAAATTAAGATATCTAAATGTATAATTCTCTCTTTATAACATTGTTATGCAAGCGAAATTTATTGAATACTTAGCTGAAAAACGAAGTACAATAACGCACTTTTAACACATTTTTTCCTGAACACATTTGAAAGGTTCATGTCAGAAACCAGTCAAACGGTAAGCTCTAAAATTTCGAAACAGCAATTTTATCATCATGTTAAAAGTTTGATGAATGACACTGTGAACTCGCTTCCAAAAAGTGACAGAAAATAGGCATGATGCTGATGGATATGAAACTGCTCTCTGAGCTGGGAAAAAATAGGAATTTCTCTCTTTTTGAGTTGCTATATAATTGAAGGTTATGTATCAAATTAAACTACAGTGAGCTCTCACTTATACACCGCTTCCTTTATGCGCCTTTTTCACTTATACGACGGTTTTCAATGGTCCCAGCACATTTTATAGCATAATAATGATAATATTATTCGTTTATGCGTCGCTCGAAAGATAAATATTTCACTTATGCGCCGAATTTTTTTGTAAAATGTGAAAAATTTATTTTCTTTTCTTTAAAAAATAAGCATGTTTCCTCACTTTCTTCTTTAATCTTTCGCTTTATTGCTCACGGAAGGCCTTTTTTCCATATGAACTAGAATTCGGAGAGGGACAATTATGTATTATGGATCGTTTTAAAGGGAACAATTCGTGATTATAGGTACGCTACAATTTTTATTTTCTCTTTATCATTGTAGTTACGTTACAGTGATTGCCAAATGCCAAACCGCAGTAATTTGTCCCTTTTCTATTCAAACATTATTATTCATGCTCTCATTAGAACCTATGTTGCGTTTTAGTCCTTTAAATAGGCTTGTTCGCTTATGCGTCTCTCTCAGTTATGCGCCTTTTTCTGTTGGTCCCTTGGGTCGGCGTATAAGTGAGAGTTCACTGTATTTAAATATTAAACAGTAAGTACACTGAAAAAAATGAACTGTTGTTCTTACAGTAGATTACTATCAGCAGAGGTTCCAGTTCAAAACTGTAAAATGCACATTAATAAACTGCAAAATTAGCTATTTTACAGCTTCTTACTATAATTTTACAGTTTATTACTACAATTTTACAGTTTATTACTACAATTTTACAGTTTATTATTGCAATTTTACAGTTTATCACCACAAAATTAGCTGTATTATACTGCAAAAGCAACATCTATTTTTTACAGTGTAAGTGCCGTTGAGTCAGGGTTAGGAAAGGAATAAAAGCAATATATCGACAGTCCGGTTATGATATCCAGATGCTGCAGTTTTGCTCTTGTTATGGACTCATCATAGTGTACTAGCTCAGCTAGTTCTCTAGCATAGCTCAGTGCTTCAGTAATGTTTTTTTTCCTAGTTGAATTTATTGCAGTATTTCAAAGTTAAAATATTTTATAACGGGTTGCTTGAGTTTTGGATCACTTCGTCAATAAAAATGATAAAAGAGACTCTAATTGTAGTGCAACAGATAGTAACACTGGTGGATGCTGCTATGTAGCATAACTCAGTAAAACGTTTCACTACTTGTCTACCTATGCTCTGTTTATGGGGAAAGAAAAATAACTAGATGTATACAAAGAATTGCACCAATTTGCTACGTTAGTCACGTATTTGGCGTAGACAAGAACAAGTTGATGCCAATCGGAAGGCGAATGCAAATTCCATTGGTCAACTTTTTTCTACTTGCGAGAAAATCTCCAAAAGCTGTGCAGAGGGAAACCTTCTGAAAACTTTTTAAAAACTTTTAGTCTATCTTTTCCGCGAATAGAGTGTAATGTTTGAACTTCGCGCGTGTTTTACTCATATTTAAAAAAAATCCATTTACATCCCTTTGCTTCCTACTGCCTCAGTGACGAGTTAATGACAAAGCCTTTATATTAATGTAATTTTCTAACTGCTTTATGAATACAATTGATAAAACGATTTGATGCTTCTTATAATGTGAAGAACAAAAGTGAGAAGTGTTTCAACTATTAGCTATTTTAAGCTGAAAATTTTCTTTACCATTAATAGCGAAAACTGCTTTCAGACGCTCTGGATAGTTATCCTGATAAATTTTGAATGCTGCTATAGCATTTTCAACACCTGAAAAGAAAAAAAATAGAGAGTGAATGCATTAGGTTAAATTTCCAAAACAATTTTTATTATTAGTTTAAGTCCTCTTCTTTTTTTCGGATGATTAGAAATAAACAATAAAAAACTTTCTTTAAAGACATTCCTAAAATTCTCAAGAATTTTCTTTAAAATCTTAAGCTACTTTTATCTCCATCATTTAGTTGAATTTAAATAATAACAATGAAGAAGAGGAAATAAAGAGCCAGAAAATAAAGAAGATAGAAACTGCTTCCAAAATAATTATGGTAGCTAATGAAGCTCACATACTGTTTAAAACAATATCATTGTCGAAGTTTTATCTGAATAAATAAATTGTAACATAAAACAGTTCAACAATATACTCACGTATACAAAATTAAAATATGCACTTACATTTTCTGTCTGTGGCTTGAACAAAGGACAAATTTTCAAAGTCGTATATGTAGACACATTTGCTCAGTTTTCTACCTAACTTAAAAACAGATGATCTTTAGAAAAAGAAAAATAGTGCAAGTCGTATCATTTACATCTATCTAATCCAATAAAAGACAGCTCATTACATCTAAGAGATCCTTTTTAATCTATGGCGTAAAAACTATCCCCGTCTTGCAGTACGAGTATGTATTATATACTATACATCACAATATGTATACTGCCGTGCTAAGTGCAAAAGCGGTATCTGCAGCTGGGCTCAAGCTGAGATATTACTCTTTAAAGTTTTGTGCCACCATGTATTTGATTCAGGTGAAACTTTTTCAGAATATTTAAAAAAATATTTCTCGTTCTCAAATGACCATATAATTTGGTATTAAACGTATAATTTCGTACAATACGTCAGAAAGAGCCAGCTGGTGGCGATAACTTAATTTTGTTAAAAAGTGCAGGTACGACTTTTGTACTTAGCACTGCAGTATAGCCTAGTGGGGTGTTAGGATATCATACTTTTTGGATCGAAGGATCGCGAGCTAAACGCTTTATGTCAAAGAGAGCAACTTTTACATGCAGACTATGTGCTTAATCTGTGCATCCGAAAATATTATGTGTCAGCCGTTGAGCAATTTCCACGGGTATAAGAGGATGGGAAAAAGTTTCTTTCCCTTCAGCTCGCGTCTAAACTGGGGATGTGGAGATGACTGGTGGCGCTGTCTATCGACAATTATTTCTTAAGCCTATATCTCTAGGCAATAGTGTCCCATCTTTCCACAAGGAAGATGTAATTAAAGATATGAAAGGGAAAAAAATCACTTCTTAAATTGATCATATAAAATGTGTTCGTAATTTGTTTACAAGTTTAGCACTTTTAACAGATGTTTAGATGTTTTTGGAGAGAAATGTCAAGAAAAATGCGTGAATATACTTTCTTAAGATTCAATTGTTTTAAATTTATTTTTTGGAAAATTGAAAAATGCTTCCCATTTCCGTATATGAATTTGAAAGGTCTATCTTTGAAAACTCGAAGGTTCCAGAAACAAAAATTTCACACCGAAGTTTAAAACAATTGATGAATGATTGCTAATTATTAATTGGCAATCATTCATCACCTTTTGTGAAGAACAGTAATTTAAGGTTTTTCAACGTTTAATTGCGTACAAAATAGCAAACTACTGCATACACAGTAGAGCAATTCCACGGTAACTTACGTTACATTTCGACCAACTCTTATGCATTTAACACCTCAGTACAGACAAATATTGTTATACAAACCTTGTAAAAAAGCATTCAATGAAAATGACAGTCAAAAGCAAAATTAAAATGCAAAAATATTCTATGCACTTAAATTTTACAAAATTTAGCCGTCAAAAATAAGGCAGTAACTTACGTTACTCAAAAAGGGAATGACATAATATGAAAATTGGTTCTAAGGCAAATTTCTGCTCTATTACAGCTGTTTTCTTGTTTAAAGTGTAATTTATCAGTTTCTTATAGTACTTAGAAATTTATTTTCATAAATTCAAAATTTTATTTAAAAAATTGAAATTTATGGGAATTTTTAACTGGGTTACTTACGTTACAAAATTTACTTACAAACATAACTTTATTACAAAAATTAATAAATGAAAATTACAGCTTAGTTTAAATCAAAATACTGAAAGTTAACAATTATGAGTTAAATTTACAGAAATTTAATGCCAAACTCAATGATAAATCAAAAATATTACAAAACATAAGACTTTAAAAAGCATACTGGCCGCTGGTCTTAACAAGTTCAGGTAATTCTATTTTTCGAATCATGTTTTCTCTTATAATACATTTCATCTGTCATTTCTGGCCATTTTTAATTCCAACAGCAGCTATTACTTTTACTTTAAACTCGTTTTCTTCAATAATCGTCACAACTCCAGGATACAAAGTATTTTCGTACTTCACCACGCACCCGTCACCAGCTTTTATCTGTTTTTTCTTCTTATTCCTTAAAATACTAGCTAAATGAAACCCTATAGTTTGTTCATTTCTAGTTCTTAAATGGTTACTGTCAATGTGCGGATCTTCAGAAAATATTTTTGATAAATTTTGCTTTTTCTAACATATTTCAATACTATCAAGAGTGACTTTTATTAGGAATTTGTAATATCCACATGACTTTTCTAATGCCCCTTTTAAAGCAAATTTTTTCTACAGAGTTCAGTGGCATTTTAATGCAGAATAAAATATATTTCAATTGAAAGAGATAAAATATTTTTATATTTGTTTTATCCAAAACGTATTTGATAACTTTGAATCATAACAGAGAAGTCATTTTTGAATAATTCATACTACATTGCTTCCTAAATATTCTGAATTCAGTTATATTTTTTAAAGAGAATTTATATTTTAAAAGCCAAAAAGAGACATGTAATTTATAATAGAGGTTATATTGTAATCTTATTAACAAATAGAGACATTTTAGGCAATATGATTAATTTAAATTAAGTAAATACAGTACAATTAAAAGAATTATTGAATAAATTACTTCTATTAACCACATAGGTTTTATTCACAATTTACTTTATTTCTAAACACAAGCATTTAAGTTCTACTAAGGTAACTTACGTTATCTGCATATGTGGGTAACTTACGTTACACGTTTTGATTGTAGCACAAAAAATTCAATAAACAATATTCAAAAGAAAAGTACTGTTATTTGCTTAGTACACACTTATTAGATAGAAAATATAACATAGTCAACATTATATTGCCCTTTCTTTATTTGCTTTAAAAACTTTAACATGTTTTTGGTAACTTACGTTACATAGAACAGAGCATTTTGAAAATTGACATAAATCACTTAATTAAATTGAAAACACTTGCTTCATCAATTCACAATATTAATTTAAAACGTAATAAACAACAATCTTCCTTTGTCACATTTATCTAATGGAAAATATTGAAACTTATCAGTGATGAAAGTTTAACCATTTGGCTTCACTAAAATTAAAATACTCTTATACCAACTTCAAAGTATTGCCGAAACTAAAAAACTAAATTCCTAACAAAAAATTGTTGTAAATAAGAAACTTCTAACATTTCTAAACCAAAAAATATACAGAACAGTCATATTGCTCGAGTTCAATTTTTTCAACGCTTTTCCACACTTGCATGGAATTGCCCAGTAACTTTTTCTTGGATGACTTTTAATTCTAAAGCTCACACTTCATTGCATGGAAAAATGGGTTCCTTGAAACTGCGAAACACTTGTTTTCAGTACGTTGCTATTTTGTGATCGATATAACGTTGAAAACATATGGTTTATTTTCTTTATTGTCTTTTTGTTCATTCTCTATCATAGAAAGAGAGAGAGAGAGAGAGAGCGAGAGAGAACGAAAGAAACCTTGCACAAACGGAGAAGGGAGGGGAATTAAGTTTTAAAGTGCAGTTAAGGTAAAGTATAGTAATTAGCTAAATTCGATTCAAAGTTTCGAGATTTAAAATTATGTCTCATATTGACTTTGATTTTGTTCAGAAATTTTAAAATTATCACCATTCTTCATATTTCCTGTTTTTTCCCATAGTTATAATTGAATCAGACATCCGCTCCCCTGAACTCAAACAAAAGAATTTTACATGCTCTCTGCTTTAAAATACTGAATCATTTTATTCATTCTTTTTTAGCCTACTTTCCCGATAAAAATAAAAGAAAGACGAAAAAAGTATTAAAAATAGTTTAATGCATCTAAAAAAGTATCGCCAAGTCCAAAAAATATCGCCAAGTTAAAAAAAATATCGCCAAGTCCAAAAAATATCGCCAATTTAAAAAAATAAAAAGGTAAAATGAATATCGAAAAATTAAAAATTTGAAAGTAGGGTATTGAGATGGGGAATTTGTGTGTCGGTCTGTCAGTCTGTCGGTCGGTCTGTCTGTCCCCCCCTAATAAATTTTGAATGAACATTCCGATTTGGACAAACTTTTTTTTGTTGGAAAGGTCTCGGCAAGTACAGCTCATTCCCTTATTAGATTTTTCGATTTGAACAATTTTTGGTTCAACTTTGAACCGTTCAAACAACCTGTCCCGTGATGCTAACTTTTGAGTGAACAGTCCGATTTGAACAAACTTTTTTTTGTTCGAAAGATCTTATCAAGGATACTTCATTCCCGTATTTACATTTCCGATTTGAACAATTTTTCGTTCAACATTGAACCGCGCAAGCAAGCTGTCACCCCTAATAACTTTTAAGTGAACAGTCCGATTTAAATAATTTTTTTTTTGTTCGAAGGATCTCAGCAAGGATACTTCATTACCGTATTTTTATTTTCAATTTGAACATTTTTTCGTTCAACATTGAACCGTTCAAGCAACATTTACTCACCTAATAACTTCTGAGTGAACCATCCGAATGGAATAAACTTTTTTTGTTTGAAAGATCTCAGAGAGGCTCATTCCCATATTTCGCTTTTTGATTTGAACCATTTTTCGTTCAATATTGAACCGTTCAGAAAAAAATTAACATTAGCGCCTACGGGGAATTTAAGTTAAATGTTGATCCCGAACTTAAAGTCGGATTTCCTTCAAACTAACTTTGTAAGAAAATGGTTTTGATAAATAATGTTTGTAAAGTACTTTTCTGAATAATCATCTGTGAGGAATCTGATTTCGATTCCGACTCCGACTCCGCAAACACGGCGGAAATGCAGGCTCAGAAAAAAAATGACTGACTGTGCAGACGATTTTTTGTTTATTTATTCATTTGTTTTTTTTATTTATTTATTATTTTTTTTTTCGGCAGACGATTTTTTTGTAACAAAAATGTTTCATCCACGAGGGCATTTTATTCTTTATTTATATTTAACAACAGGCAACGGATTAAAAGTGAAATTCGAGACATTTTATCAACGGACGAATTTTTTTTTCTTTTTTTTTCTTTCTTTGATAAAATGTGTTTGGATGTACTTCGTACTTTTATTTTTTTTTTGAAAACAATTGAGGAATTTTTTTACGGAAGAACTGTAACAGTTACATTCTTTAAAAGGTGCGACAAAACTTTATTTATTCATTTATTTACTTTTTATGTGTCTATTTCAGCTGATGAGAGGGGTATATTTTTCTTTTAGAAATCAGCTTTAAGTGCTAAAAAGGTATGTTTGACATAATTTTTAGTCTCAGACAATCAAGAGAATAATGATCAGATGCTAGAATGACGATGTCGATGTACGGGAAAGTAGGCTCGTTTAGTTCTTGACAGAACTTCTTGTTTTTATGATGTTGGTGCGACTTTGGTATAAGTTCTTTAATTTTATATTTATTTTAATCTTATTATTTTTTCTCTCTTTTTATTTTTATCTTTAGTCCTAAGTCTATTCACACACATTATAAGTAATGATTTTTAAATTATAGTTATTTTTTAGAATATTTATCGTCTAAATGAGAGAATTATGCTCCATGAAGAATTCAGGGTACATGGTTTTGGTAGGGTCAGTAGGGGTAATTATGAACAAATTTTTACTCTTTCTTACGCTAATTGCTCTCTGGAGCACCATGTCCTATTCAAAAATCTGGACACCCATCAGAAACAACTATTAACTCCTCAGCTACACTGCGCAACCGTTGATTTAATTTTTCGGCTGATGGAACTTCTTGAAAAATCCTTGTTCTTAACTACCTCAGTTGTTCATAATTATCCCATAGTCATGGAGTAAATATGAACATGCTTTTCCCCCTGGCTTTTTCTGTGAAACCATTGACTTTATCATAAAAATGATATACCACGAAGGGATATCTGGCTTTATTTGTAGATTTTCGTAGGAGTTCTGATTTTTTTAGAGAAATGTTCGAATACCTCTTTATGAAACTAATGTGCCAGTCATCACCTGGCTTTCCATCTTTGAATCGGACGTGCAACCCATTAGCCAAGGCAAAGTCTTGAATAAGGCTTTTCAACTCTTCCTTGTCACAAGGAAACCCTATACGAGCCCCAGCAATTATTTTGTAAAGCTAGCTCCACATCAGTTGGTATGTCCGTCGGGCGACCTGCTCCCATCCTATCAGTTTTGACTTTATTTTTAACTCTGTCGTGCAAAACACCCACAGGGATGGCGTAGGTGTTCACTGCTTCTCTGTAGGTGATATTCCCATTTTAGATATCATTTACAGCCCTCAATAAGTCTTCCCTCGTATATTGAGGAGGTGGCTTCTTCTTCACTTATGTGCGAGGCATTTGGAAGTTCAAACGTACAGAAAAGTTTGTATAAATCACTATCGGCTCAGTTAAATGATCAAAATAACTATTTGGAGCGTAAAAATTGACTTGAAGTGGAAAAAACTACTTTGAAATTTTTTTTCATAATTACCCCTACCTAGAAAAATGCGGGGTAGTTATGAACACCTTCTTGCAGGGTGCTAAAAATAAACGACACCGAAACTCTAGTTGATTCCTATTAAAGGCTTAATAACTGAAGGCAAATAGAATGAAAACAATAACTTACCACAATTTTATCAGTCCAAACAGGATATAAAATGAAGACTGAAAAACTGGCAGAAAACTTTTGTGAGAAGGGTAAGGATAACTAAGGGAATGGCGGGTACAGTGTTGCCACATCAGTGAAAAAACATCCCTAACCTAATAATGAAGATGTGAACTTCGAGTTGCTGCTGCTATTTGGGGGGGGGGGGGGGTCTTCATTGCTTACAGAAGCGCTAATGTCGTTTGTTCTGAATTACTTCATTTTCACAATTACCCTGCTTGACCCTACACTATCAGATACAGGTTTTCAGTTTCCACTTTAGTTTTAAATAGAGACTATTAACAATTAGTAGAATTACATGGAAAAGTTTTGTGAGCACTTGTGATAGTTTTAATATTTTGGTGCAAATCAAGTTGTTTTCAAATTTATTTTGAATGAATTTCTTGCAATAAATTCAAATACTTACAGCTTTACTTTGTTTTTCAAGCAATGCTAAGTCAGTTTCCATTAAATAGATGATGTATCGTTCGAAATCTGCATACTTCATGGACATACAAACACCTAAAAACGAGAAAAGGAAGAAAAAGTGAATTTTTCAGGAAACATTCTATTTAGGGGCATTTTCTAGGTTTTTTTTTTTTTTGAAAACCTTATTTCAAAGACAGTCATTGCAGGACTAAAGGTTTTGAACAGTGCAACATAACGCACCAAGTTTTGACTGAAATTTCCTCTTCGATGAAAAATTAGAAGCTACCTATCAGATCCTTAATTTGGGGTATCAGGGGGTTGGGAACAACTTATACAAATTGCGATAAGGATACCTTGTGGGACACTGGCTTTTGTTTCTAACATAAAAATAATTGAATATTTGGATCGAACTTAGAAACACGAAGCATTTCTTGACTTACAAAACTCCATTTGTAGCTCTATAGCACTTTCGGATATGTATTTACTGAATGTGGTTCAAATCCGAGTTTCACAACATGGGTGTATGAGATGATTGTGCTCGTCAAAAGCTTAAAATATTTCAGTGTATTTTTGAAAAAAAAAAGAGTCCAAGACACCTACTTATTTATAGAATGTTTCGTTTGAATTACCAGAATTTAAGCCAATGACGATAGCTCAACACGAACAATGTATTGTTTTTCGCGTAGGATTAGGGACTACTTAATTTGTAGTAATTTTTAAAATCTATATATAAGATTTTGCAATGAAAATGCTGAAATATTAATCAATACATGAGTCAGATTGTATTAACACCTCAGAAGAAACCCACGGAGTCGGCCACTTTCTTTAGTGGTCACAGAAAGCTGACTTGGAAGTTCCCGGTTTCGAATCACGGCTCGGGCATGGAAGTACTTTCTCTGTCCTGTTTTGGTTATTTCTTCGCGTGAATGTGTTGTTATGATGTGAAAGGTTGCGTACCCAATAAACGGGGCCGTGGTAGCCCGATCGGTAAGGTGTCGGACTCGTGACCGGAGGGTCCGGGTTCAATCCCAGGCGATCAAAAATCCACCTTCTTGATTAATGGTGGCTGGGGGACGTTAAAAATGTCGTGGTCACAAAGTCCTCCAAGTGAAACGATACTTCTGGGGGTGCTGGGCGAAAGGCTTGCTCGACCCTTGGTCTGGTTCAAAAAGAACAGAGCGCTCTTCAGGGGTCCTATCCCGGTTAAACCACGAGTTGTGGTAGGTACGGGGGACCCTGAAGTGTGTGAAGTACCCTATCAACGGGTTCTTCTGGCATGCGTGTGCTTTGGAAGTTGGAATTCACACCAAATGACAGTACAGTTGGAAAAGTGAAGCAGCAAACCCTAAATTGCCTGCAATACACCGCCAACTCGACCATTTCGATCCATGGACAGCTGTTTCGAGCTTATTATGCTCTAATCAGCATGGAATACGAAAGTAGTCGAGTTGGAGGCAAAACTCCTCTTATATAGCAAAGAGCCAAAAAACTGGTAGCTAATGTGAAATTAGAATACCAGCGAGCGACCGCACTTGGTACGGTACAACTCGTAAATTTTTTTAGGCAGAGCGCAAGGTATAAAGCAGTGAGTAACCGCCCCTATATACCTTGCGCTCTGCCTAAAAAATTTACGAGTTGTACCGTACAGGTACCGTCAGGTACCGTGCGGTCGTTTGCTGGTATTTCTAATTTCACATTAGCTACCAGTTTTTTCGGCTCTCTTTGCTATATAAGAGGATTTTTGCCTCTAACTCGACTACTCGCTTATTCCATGCTGATGAAAGCATAATAAGCTCGAAACAGCTGTTCTGGATCGAAATGGTCGAGTTGGCGGTGTATTGCATGTTTCTGCCTTAGCCCTTGCTTAGGGGCGGTTTTTCACTGCTTTTATACCTAAATTGTGTGCCTGGCTGGCACAAGACAACAAGAAACTGACGAGGCAACATGCTGCCTCGGGGTCGCAGGTTAACCTATTTTTGCTTTAGTGTAATATTGTACTAGTATTAATAAAATATATTGTTAATTCATTACCTTTCATGTCTATCTTTCCGTAAGGTATGTATCGTACAACGCAGCCTTCTTTATCAAATCCTACAGGGCTCGGGCAAAGGTAGTTATGAAGAACCTGGAGTGTGTGGATTAAATCTTATATTAAAAAGTCGTTATTATAACAACAAAATACAAGTGCCATAGGAATATTTGAATAAAGTTTAAAGTTAGATTTTTTTTATCATTAAACTATTGGTATAGTATTTCAATATGTTTTAATTATATTTATATTTAGTACCGTCAACTATTCATTCATTGAAGCAAAATTAAAAACTACAACCTTAAATTGCACAAAACTTGCAGACGCTTTTTGGATATCTGTTTATCCACACTGCAAAAACTGAACTGCTGTTTTTACAGTATACTACTGGCAGCCGAGGTTTAAATTTAAAACTGTAAAATACACAGTAATAAGCTGTAAAACTAGCAATTTTACAGTTTCTTACTGTAAAGTTAGAAATTATTTATTGCCGTGAAATGTTTAGTGCCGTAAAATGTAGCTGTATTATACTGTAAAAACTGCAGTATAATACTAGCAGCAGACGTTCCAGTTTAAAACTGTAAAATGCATGGTAATAAACTGTAAAATTAGCAATTTTACAGTTTATTACTGTAAAATAATCAAAGTTACAGTTTACTATCGAAAAATGAGCAATTTGACAGTTTCTTACTGTAAAATTAGCACGTTTTAGTTTATTACTACAAAGATAGCTGTATTATACTGTAAGAACAACATTATTTTTTTACAGTGCAAAAGTTTATTTCTTATTGCATTAAAAAAGCTTTCAGGCGTTTTTTTCTAACTCCGAAACACGTGTTAGAAGTAGTCTGTAAGTTCTTATCATTCTAACTTTTAATTTTACTTTTCTGTACTAAGGTATTTATTTGTTTTTAATATTCATTAGTTTTTCATGATGATCCTCAGCGAAACATTTCTACTTTCATGTTTGCTTTCTTTAGCAACTTATCATACCACTTATTAATCTAGAAGATATGCAAAATGATTACAAAGATAGAAACTTTTATTCCAGCAGAAGCATTAGTTTCGAAGATGAAAATTATTTTGCTCACCTCATTTGGCTTGTAGTCACGAAGAATTGTATCAACTTTTTTTTCCTCTCGCCATTCCAAATGCTGATGGTTTAATGCAAAATTATTAATTGCACTCATTAAAATTATACATATTTTAAATATATCTTACACAGAAAAAAATTCTACAGAACTTAAGCAGCAATTTTACAGCAAAAACAAGATTCTAAATACGTGTTTCATTTTATATATCAGTGGTTCGGTGACCTTTTGTAAGTCGCAACCCCCTTTTTTTGACAAAGGTGGTCTTATATGTGTACCAGTAGGGGAAACATACAATTTAATTATGTCTAATATTTGTGCTTGTTCCCCATTTATTGCATAAATCAGATGAAAAAAGTAGCTGCTTTTTATTTAATACAGGCATATTGCTACGGGTTCGCCACGCCTTCGAAGCTTTTTTAAAATAATGATTCCAATCTTTAGAAAACAAAACTTATTTACAAATATGTACAATAAAGTAGATAATATTAGCTAAACATTCGTAGTCGATAAGCAAATGTGACACAGTACACTTGACAGTACAGTGGCCCACCCAAGAGGGGAGTTAAGGGCTTAAGCCTCTCTTAGAAGCATGAAAATAAGCCCCCTTGGTTAAACCAAACTGCTCAAAATGCGTTTTTTGGATTTGATTTTTGGTAACTTCCGAGCCATAGCCCCCAATCCTTTTCTTAATTTCATCAAAAAATGACTGCAATTTCTTCTTTAGGAATTCAAATTCAAAAACTTTCCGAAGGAGGGCCACTTTGCCCCTCCCAGGAGACAATCCTGGGTGCGCTACTGTGACAGTATACCACGTATTTACATTCAAATAAGCGAAAACACTGAGTCAAAATAACTGCGCAAAGGCTTCACACAAACCTAAACCTTCATGTCAGGTTCGAAATGTCGCCAAGCAAATTCAGCAAAACTACAACAAAGTACATAAGAATAAAAGCGAAAAGCTATTTTTCCCAAAACAAGATTCATTTGAAGTAAATATCCTAAAAATCCGTAATAGGGCATGATTGGTCGTGATAGACTGAAAAGAATGGCGTTGAATGTATCGCTAGAAAATCGCCGGGTCAATGCCATGCAGTCAAAAATCCTCCGTGTACGCTTATGGGTCATTCCATGTCAAGTGATCCAACGTTTTTTACCTTACATTTTTGTATTTCTTTCACATTTGGCTCATCAATTGTACCCCTTGAGGTAATCAAAAGTCTCAATTTTTGGATTTTTATCTCTATTATTTTTTCATTTATGAGACTTTGAACTTTGGAAAAACCCTCGTTTTTCCATGGATAAGGGTACATAAAAGGGACCATAACTCGGCACCAAATATAGATAGAACAATTTGGTAAATGGCATTTTAAAGTACGTTAGTTGTCGCTTAATCTGATATGCAACTTGACTAATTTGATAAAAATTTTCTTTTTCAAAAAATGAAATTTAAATTTCAAATTTAAATTTCTCGAAAAACATATACTTAATTTTTTTGAAAAAATTCTCAAAAAATTTTGTGTATTTCATCTATGTTTGTACAAATTTTTAGATTGGGATCTCAATGGGATCATATTTTTTTGAATTTTTGAATAAAACTGTATAGGAAAAAAATGATATTTTTTAGATTCTATTTATTTAAATACTAAGTTATCTTGCCCTTGTGATGGTCTAAACAATAGTGAACAAACATGAATATGTTTAAAGCGAGCTAGCATGAGCTTATAGATTTATCAGGTTCACCCCCTCCCCCTTCCTCCCCCGCACAACCACTCTTTTTTAATTCAAAACTGTTCAAAATGTTTTAAAAAAAAACTCTTTGATACAAAATGAATACTAAACTTTTTTAAAGTTGGTAAATGAGTTTCCTTATAACTAGACGAAGTATCCCCCTCCTCCACCCAAATATATCATTAACGCTGTACTATTATGACGTCTAACATGGGGATTGAATTGACTATTATTTTTACTCTAGGTAAGTGAGCTAGCATTAACTTGTAGATTGGTCAGCTCCCCCTCCCTTCCTTCCTGACCCAACCATTTTCCCCCCAAACTGTTTAAAATGCTAAAAAAAAAGCTTTTTTGATACAAAATGAACAGTAAACTTGTTTAAAGTTGATAAATGGGCTTCCTTATAACAAGGCAAAGTACAACCCTTCCCCCACCCAAATATACCATTAACGCTATACTAATATGACGTCTGACCTGGGGATTGATTTGAGGATTATTTTCCCCCTAGGTATATATTGTTTTTCAGACGAAGTGTTTCGTTTTCAATCCGAACTTCACAAAGTGTACTTCCATTCAAAATCTGAATTTAAACTTATGGTTCATTTCATCTCCTCCCCCAGCACCAATCTTCAATTTTGAAGGGAGGGAATAAATGGGTCGCCCTAAGATCATAGCAAACAGCAAAACAGCACTGTTTCCCCTTGTTCTCATAATGTTTTCCTATTATTTTTACACAAAACTGAAGAGAAATTAAAGTGTCACGTTATATGTCAGTCCCCATCATTGCCTTTCCTTTCTCTTATTGGACAAAGCTCATGAGCTAATAGGAAAGAGTAACAAACAGAACAAACTGAAACACTACCAGACATCAGTAGAGACTAAGGCTTTGATATGGGGGTAGACGGGATGATAAAAAAAAAATAAAAGTTTGGAGTGGAAAGGTAGGGTAAGGGGGGGGGGAGCAATCTGTAAAGAGGTTAAACAACATGTGAGGTTGTGCTCAAAAAAGCAGTGTTTGTTTAATATATATATATATATATATATATATCTTGCTGCATTACTTTCCTTTACAACAAAATGAAAAAGAACACAAACGATTTAAAAAATTAAATAACAGCTGCACACTAGATAATGTGGAAAGATAGTTATGGGGACACAGACATATGATCTGATATTTTGATTTATTTTCAGTTTTTGTGCGAAAACAATAGAAAAAACGATGAGAATAAGGAGAAACAGTGCTATTTTGTTGTTCGCTATGATCTTGGAGCGACCCATTTATTTCCTCCCTTCAAAATTGAAGATTGGTGCTGGGGTAGAAGATGAAATGAATCATAAAGTAAAATTTCAGATATTGAATGGAAGTACACTTTGAAGTTCGGATCGAAAAAGAAACACTTCGTCTGAAAAACAATATATATACCTAGGGTGAAAATAATCCTCAATTCAATCCCCAGGTTGGACGTCATATTAGTATAGTGTGAATGGTATATTTGGGAGGGGAGGAGGATACTTCGTCTAGTTATAAGGGAACCCATTTACCAACTTTAAATAAGTTTACTATTCATTTTGTATCAAAGAGTTTTTTTTAAAGCATTTTGAACAGTTTTGAATTAAAAAAGAATGGTTGTGCGGGGGAGGAAGGGGTGAGGGGGTGAACCTGACAAATCTATAAGCTCATGCCAGCTTACTTTAAACATATTCATGTTTGTTTACTACTTTTTAGACCATCACAAGCAAGATAACTTAGTATTTAAATAAATAGAATCTAAAAAATATCATATTTTTCCTATACAGTTTTATTCAAAAATGTAAAAACATATGATCCCATTGAGATCCCAATCTAAAAATTTGTTCAAACATAGATAAAATACACAAAAATTTTTGAGAATTTTTTGAAAAAAATTCATTATATGTTTTTCGAGAAATTGAAATTTGAAATTTAAATTTCATTTTTTGAAAAAGAAAATTTTTATCAAATTGGTCATGTTGCATATCAAATTAAGCGGCAACTAACGTACTTTAAAATGCCATTTACCAAATTGTTATATCTATATTTGGTGCCGAGTTATGGTCCCTTTTATCTTCCCTTATCCATGAAAAAACAAGGGTTTTTCCAAAGTTTAAAGTCTCATAAATGAAAAAATAATAGAGATAAAAATCCAAATATTGAGACTTTTGATTACCTCAAGGGGTACAATTGATGAGCCAAATGTGAAAGAAATACAAAAATGTAAGGTAAAATTTT
The DNA here is from genome assembly GCA_038373865.1 of Uloborus plumipes. NCBI lineage: Eukaryota > Metazoa > Arthropoda > Arachnida > Araneae > Uloboridae > Uloborus > Uloborus plumipes. The sequence continues at coordinate 114,208 of JAXGGA010001776.1, read as the reverse complement.
TCTCAGATTTTGGATCACTTGACGTGGAATGACCCTTATGGCAACTGGTGCACATTACATTTTTCGTTGTCACGAATTCCTTCAAGTTCCCATTCCAAATTAATATCCTTGTGGATGCTGGACCAGAGCTGTTTCTTCAGCTCTTGTCTAATCTAGAGCAAATTACTGAATATGAGGCTGTTCTCAGGGCCCCATGCAACCGGTTAAACCATGCATTTAGAGTAATAGGACATGTCTCTTGAAAAGTATTTCCCTCCTGAGTTTTATGTTTGTCTAGTTCAAATTATGTCAATTGAAGTATAAGAAAAAATGTGCCGATTTTATTGCATGTTTTTGTGACTTACTTTTCTGAGCATCTCTTCTGCTCTGTCCAAGTTAAAATCACGAGCTGCAACAAAGGGAGCAAGAAAAGTTAGGATTCATTATGCTAATTTCCTTAAAAGTATTTTGCGTGGTACAGATTCATGAATATGTGCGAGTATAATAATAAATATACAAGCATACATAAATATACACAACAAATATACATTGTAGTTTTAGAGTGTTTTACAAGAGAAAACTTCTTTAAATGTTCTTTTTTACATTTTTTTCCTATAAGGATTAGTAATTCTAAATCACTTTAAAAGAAACAAGCAATTATTCAACACATTTAACTAAACGTTTTAAGCTAAAGGTAAAGTAAGATGGAGAAACAAATCAGAAATGGAATATGAATGAAACATAAGAATTTTTAATTGCAATAATTTTAAATTAATATATGATAATTTTACTGATTTACATTAGTTTACTTAAATGCTTGATCTTACCTTTTAAAAACCTGTAAAACATCATTTTATCTTCATACAAATCAGTTCTAATACTTTCTTTGAAACGTTTTCTTAGCTGTGGAGAATAAAATATTAATAAGAGATAAACGCATTAAAAAGAGTAATATCAAATTCTGCACATAAAAACTTAAAAAATCGCTTAGGCAAAGAGAGTAAACAAATATCAAATAAATTTATTGAACAGTTTTGTCTATTTTGAAATGAATAACACTTTTGAAACACTAAATATGTTTAATTATTTTTTTGTTATGAAATTTACAATATTTATTTTTGCAATAAGAAATTAATGCAATTTATGTAAAAATTGCTTGAATTCTGTATCATTTCTTTACGTAGCAGGCAAAAAATGGTTACACTAAGATAAAATCTGATTATTTATGAAAAGATGATTAAATTTTTTTAGTTTTCGCGCAATTCCACCGTTATGGCCGTAACAATCACACACTTTTAAAACACATAATTAAGCCTTGGTTTGTTAAAAATCTACATATAGTTTTTAAAGATTTGAGGAGGTAGAAGGCATGAGGACTCCCTGCACATACCACTACATAAATATGCAATAAATAAATTTGTGGCTCATGAGAAGTAAAATTACCAAAGAGTAAATTAAACAAGAAATATTTGGAATTATCTAGCTTTGAATTAAATTTTCAATTTCTGAATTAAAGGTATGGGACAGGGATTCTTCGAAATGCTTAACTCTGGTTAAGTCGTTTTTTCTTATGAATCTGCGAATAAATTTTGGGAGTACTTTAACAATTTTCTAAATGTTAGAGCCTCCTCTTATACCGACCAAACACATTCGTTGCTAATTTCTTTAAAATATTTCTAAAATTCTTATTGAGAAAAAAAAAATTGAATCGCAAAGTATTTCACATAAAAATAATGAAAATTACACATAAAATACTTTGAATTCTCTCTTTTTTAATGATGGAGTAATTTTTGGTAAAATTTTCTTGGAGAACACACATTTTTTTGACTCACAATTATTTTGCTCTTCATTTTACATGCTGTGTTTTTGAGTGATGAAGTAGTGTTTGAGTAGTGAAAAAAAATTTCTTTCTAGAATATTTATGTACAAGTCATTAAACATTAATTGCTACTGTACAGTTAGTAACTCAAATTGAATTAATTGTATCATCTGGAGGGAAAAAAGTTTTACACTGAGATTAACACATATGTATTTTAATAATATTAAAAAAATAAATATTTATTGTCATTTATAAAAAATTGAAAATCAGAATACCAGAAGTAGTTTTATATCATATTACATATCCATACTTTATATTCTTATTCCTCCTCCAGTGTTTTTTATCTAATTAATTAGCGATAAACTTGTGTCACGAACGTAACGAAGCGCTTTTTGTTACGTCTGTAACGTCATTTTTTAAACAAATGAAGCAGTAATGTTTTCTTTCAACTATAAAGAACAATTACTCTAATGAATAACTGAAAGGACTCTAATTTGTTCCTTTTAATTTTAATTTTGTAGGGAGTAATTAGTACTTTGCTTGGTTTTTGTTACGGACGAAACATCAAACTTCATTTAAAAAAATAAATTACATAACTTTAAATAGTAAAAAAAAAATAAAATAAAATGAATGACTAGTATTATAGAACCGTATTAATAGTTAAAACTGTACTGCCATTAACTCTTCTTACTTTTATTTTGCTATTAGAAGAATGCATTTGAGTATTTTTTTCTAATTGAATCGTTTATTTCGAAAAGGTAACATCTCTATTTTGATCTCCTCTGTCTCTTTAGAAAATTAAACAGCGCACGGTTATATTTTTGAATGTCATAATCAATGAAAAAATGCCTTTAGTTAAATACACAACTACTGCAATAATTTACCAAATAACCATTGATTATGACATTCAAAAATATAACCGTGCGCTGTTTAATTTTCTAAAGAGATAGAGGAGATCAAAATAGAGATGTTACCTTTTCGAAATAAACGATTCAATTGTAATGAAGACTTGCATGATGTACTTCCAAAAGGGAAGATAAAATTTATTCCATCTTTAGTAAAAATGCAATATTCTAAAAAACCCTTTTCAAACTTTACAATGATATGTACCATAGCAACATAATTTCAATATTAAATTTTGAGTTACTACTTTCACTTCTCATGTAATTGCCCTTTTATTAGTTTCAAAATTTATTCTGCGGCGGTAAGGTAAAAGACAGTATCCTCAAAAACGCGATTTTGAGATATTTAAAGAAATGCATGTATGCTTCTATACAAACAATAAGAAAGTATTTTATGTGTGTTTCCAAACAAGTTCAAGTACCCCCTCCCCTAAATTTTGTTTATTTTCTATACAGCGTAATTTCCGTAGGTCCAAAGATAAATTATGAAACTAAACTCTGCAAGTTGTAAACATTAAATATTATTTTTCCTAAAATAAAAAAATATATATTATGAAAACGCCTGTGATGAGACTCACATAGTTCAATGTACTGAAAGTGCTTAATTAAGAATAGCTGACATGATACAGGTAAAAGTATTATTAAAAACACTTATAAAATATATATTTAAAGTTATGCAAAATATTTTTGCAACTTACTTCTTCTATGGCTTCATTCTCTTTCTCCGAAATATCTAGTTCAGGTATCATTTCTGTGCCTTTGAACTACTTGGTGCTGAAACAAAAGACATAAGTGAAACTTTAAAAACATTAACATACGCTTTTTAAAATTTACAGTTTTATGTAACATCGGTAAGTTAAGTTAGAGGACTTACCTTTCAGTAGTGCAGACGAAAAATAAGGCATAAATAAATGTATAAAATTAATTCTAGAAGAATGAAAAAAAAAAAAGAGAAACTGGAAAACACATATTTACAAGGAAACAGATGCAGTATCCTTCCTACCTGAAATTTAATTCATATAAATGACATAATTGACAATTACATCGAGGAGATTTTAATCTGTGTTTTGTTCCCCTCGTCCGTACATGGCAGTTAAAGTCTAGAACGCAAAATTCATAATGTCAGGAAATATATCAGAGTAATTATCTACTGTAATAAACCATGCACATTAAACCAATTAAGTTGTTAAGAGCATGTTATCTTGCGTCTTGTTTTGTTTTTTCAGGATTGCGTGAGTAATTTCTGATATATTGAACATTGCAGACGAACCTCGATAATTCGAACTCGCTTTAAACGAAATACCACTAAGATGACCCCTTTTTTCAGGTAAACTTAACCTGACAGCATTGTGAAGGATACGTTGTCAGTAATCACACCATACAAGGTGGCAGGTTATCTTTGCTCCATCTACAGTTGCAATTAGCTTTTCTTTTGCATGCTTTCCCATATTATCTAGAGAAATCAAGTGTATGTAAATTCCATAGTATACGCTCTGGCCTGTCAGATTGAGCTAGGTGTTAAATTGACCTTTTTCTTTTTTTTTATGAATTTTATTTCCTATTTCATACTATTTTTGTGCGTGCATTGATTATTTGAACAGAAAATTAAGTGAAAAAAAAAAAACTGATCTTCCAAAGCTATTTCGCCATGTGAAAGCAATTAACAAAATAGTTCTCTCTAATTCATTGCTTCCTTAGGATTACGTCGATAACTATGTCGTGCTCCGATGTAATTTGGGATAAATTATCCACGAAATAAGACAAAACACTTGGGCATATCAATATCGCACAATGTTAAAAGAAAAAAGTCTCTTTTAAAGAAAGTAAAGTAATCCTAATAATATTAATAATGGTTAAGAATATGCAAAATAATATTGTCCATCGGTAGTTATGATACAAATGATTAATTCTTTTAATTTAAAAAGAAAAAAGAAAGATCATGATTTCTAGGTACCTAAGAAGTGGAGATTGCCGAACACTAGTTGAAAGTTTTTTAGCGCTAGAAAGCTGAAAGCCGATGTATTTGCAATATTTATCCAAAATATTCAAATTTATATTAATGTAATTCTTAAATTTTAACATTATGCAGTGTTATTTTTGTTTTAGCCACCTTTCTTTAAAATGTAATTTAAAAAGGAGAAAAACCAAAACATAAAAAATTGTCTCATTGTATTAAAATCCCTTTGAAAATATGGCTGAAAAAATGATACTTTTAACAAAAATAAACTAGTTTAGTTAATTTTTTCACATAAAACAATTTGAAATAAGCTTATGGAACGTGAAAAATGTTCGCCTGTTTCCCATTTAGTGATATTTGCAGAAATAGTTGAATTTAAGGACCTTTTTTTTTAGGAAATATTTTCTCCATGACGCTTCACTGTTTAATTTGACAGTATTTCGTTCATTTTTGAACAGTCAAGCGAAACACAACATGAAACTGTAAGGGAGGGGGGAGAGATAGACTTAAACAAAAAAAGACTAAAGGTAAGGCATGTGGCATCGTATGATTGGAGATATAAAAGCAACTCTGATTCATTGGGGAATACAGTCGCATCTCGCTTAAAAGAAACTTAAGAGATATTTAAAACCAATTCGTATTAACCTTGCTCAAGTTATCCGAACAACAATAACCAGTAAACAATTAGATGGGCGTTGGAAATGTAGTTTGTCTTAGGTAATTCGTTTTAAGCGGGAATGAATTAAAAAGGTTCAACTGTAGTTTCTTTGCTTATAAACTAAAATGGAACTTTAAAAAATTGAGCAAACTGCTGTTTTCTCTATGCGATTAAAAGTAGATTCGTTTTGTCTGTACGAACTATTTTATTTGTGTGGTGTTTGAATTCTTTAAATAAAATCAACCTGTAGTTTTTTTTTTTTTTTTGTCATTAAACTTTTTTTTTTAAGTCACTTTGTAACCTTTGATTTCGGCGAGTATTGTCTTCCAGTGCAAAAGACTAATTAAAAAAAGTTCAATGTTAATCACAAAATAATGGCAAACTGGCATTTTTCAACGTGATATTTCATAAGATTTCTCTGACATGATTGACATTTTTTCCTTCAATAAACATCTAACCAGCCTACATCAGTACAAAACTACTATGTTCTTCTCAAAATAATTTGAAATATAACTTAACATGTAAGAATTTTATGAAAACATGTACACTTTAACAAAACCACATGAATCAAAATCAAGATTATATTATGATATATTTCAATAAGAGTGAAGTTCAAGGTAAGTTTAAAAGCTTTTAATAGTTTTTTCATCTTTCGGACGTATTACGTTGATCTTGAAAAATATTTCTTTCGATCTCATCCAGCTGTAGGTGTTGTCGAAAACCATGACATCTGCAAAACATACATTAGATAATAAATAAACAAGACCATACAATTTGTACTAAACATTAAAATATTTACTCAAAAACTATTTTTTTTTTCAAGTCCTAAAACGAAACATGAGCGTCAAAGTATAAAATTGGAATGTTTTCAAAATAAATAAATAAATAAATCAGTTGTAGGTTAAGAATTTGAATTTATAATCTTTAAAAAAAAAACAAAACAATGTTTTTTTAATAACGCATGTTAAAACTGAAAAATAAATCTTAGAAAATGTATTAAAGTAATACATTTTATTACCATATACGATCATTTTAAGTCGACACATCCACTGGTAAGCAATAGTTAAATTATATGCGAGAGAAATGTAATTTATACTTTTTTACGATGGCATTTCATTTTTCCTATTGGATATTTTTCCCTCTCGGGATATATGAATCATTTCTGTATTTGGAGGTCTCATTTCTTTTTTTTTTTTCTAATTGCTGCCAGAAAGTACAGGATGTTCAAACCAGTGAATGAACACCTAAGTGCACTTTCATTTTTAAATATTCAAAACGTTATTAAAAGCTGTAGCATGTGGAACATTACAAAAAAAAAAGTTTTAACCGATATATCGTGACCTCGGAGAAACAATAAGACAACTTACCTTATAAATAACACGTACTGTAATTCGGCGATTATTATTTAAAACAATTTGGGAACTTATACGGTTTTGTGTCAGGTTTTTTTCGTATGTTGATAGGAAAAAAGTGAGCAACTAATTGAATGAACATCTTTAGCCATAAACAAACACTGAATTTAAAGCTTGACCACGGAGAGATGACGGATGACCTTGAAGCGGAAACAGACCATTTACTTTTTAGCTGGTAACATAAGAGAGATTTCGCTAAGCAAATAAAAAATTACTTTTCTTGTTGATTCAAACTATTTTCAAATTAAAATGGTCCCCTTCCGCTTCAAGCTCACGGGCTTTATTTCGTGGTCAAACTTTAATAGCCGTTTCATTTTTGTAAGTATGCAGAATGAAGTTATTATGGCAGGCAGTTCATCAAACAGAAAAACTTTTGAAATCCTATCGAAAATATGTATAATCTTCAGCTGTTGATTCACTGGCTGAATATATGCAATCATACCTAATCGAGTCTCACTAAAACGAGCTACAAAAAACCTTTAAAATCAATTTGTCTTATCCGACGGACAATAAGCAACAAACAGGAGTATGGGAATCTTAAACACAGTTCGATTTTGCAGTAATTCGTTTTAAGCGTGTACTCTAAAGAACGAAGTTCAGCTGTATTTAGATACACATACAAATGTGAAACTAATGAGATAGATTTCGTAATTGCTTCAAATGTCAAAAATTTAACGTCTTGGGTCGTGTTCAAATAAAGCGAACGATTTAATACTACTCATAGGGCACTGACTGGTCAGAATCTGTCTAACAGAGCTATCTCGGTTAGCTTACCGTTTATGAAAACATTTTATGGACACTGATTACACTAGCCATGGACGTCATAAAACGTCGTGAGGTCAACCCCCCGTTTAGAGCCCTATATAGACAGGCGAACGCATCAAGCTTTATAGTTCAATCACTTTGAATCCCAATTCATTTACTTTTACTTTCATTTCTTATTTTTGCGGAGCTAGAGTTACTAGAGCAAAGTTTAGGGACATACAAAATTCAAACTTAAGCTGAAGCCTCGCTGACATGTCTAAATAGCGGCTCTAACTCGTGATAACCGAACTCTTTTTAATCCCGATCTCACTTACATTTTCCAGATTCTTCACACTTGTACATTCCAGTTTCAGCATACTCTTCCGTGCCAATTCGCTGAATTGGCACGATTTCTTTCATTTTTTCTTCTCCAGAAACAGATTCGTTCAAAAAGAGTCCAAAACCGATATCACGCATTTTAGTTTCGAATTCCCATTCGATGAGGGATCCTGGTTCGTCGACTTGAATACTTTCTTCGTGGAAAGCGGCTCTCGCTAGTACTACTTTCTTACTGCCTGGCACATTTGCTAGTGATCTTTTGCTCTTGTGGATGTAGTAGCGCTCTGGAATAATTCCTCCTTGGTGTATCTGCAAAAATAGAACAGTTTATTAGAGGCAAAAAGGTTTCATAGTTTTAAGAAGTATAAACAGGGTGGTCCGAAAAAAAGCTTCTTCTGTGTATAAAACTCTATTTGTCCATATTCGCTCGACCAATCGAGCCAAAGTTTAGACATGGCTGTTTGTAGGTACGTTAGAATTTGTACAGACTTTAAACAACGCATTGCTCTCTGTTAAGGTTACAATAAGAAAATTTAAAAATTTTGTAGGGGAACATCTTTTTTTTTTTATTGCGCAAATTAATCAGCGAATTAAAATACTTTAAACGGCGTTGCAAAGCTAGTGGTAGTGGCGTCAAATTTCCGGCTTAAAGTATTTGCAAATAAGCGCTCCGTAAAAAAATAATGCAAACACGAAAAGAGCAGCTCTAACTAACTTTGTAACTTTGACAATAGTTTGAGCACCAATCACAGAACAGCACGTGCAAAATGTGCGAAAAACCCTTTGGTAATTTAGTAAGCAGTATTTTTAAGCTTGCTTATTCCGGAGCTTGAATGTGCCAAAGAGCAACTCTTTCTACATACCGATTATTCCAACGCCATTGGGGATTATCCATTTTACTGATCAATTTGTGTAAGGAAAAAGTGGACGTTACCAATTGAAAATTTTGAAATTATCTCACTGAAACTAATCTTGAGCTCTGCCTTGTTCAAAATCTTCAATCTCTTGCGCATACCTTCAAACAAACCATGGCTGAAATTTTGATTCAGTAGAGGATAGGCCGCCAATACTTCTTATAAAAGAAGGAAATTCTTTCAGGTCAACCTGTCTATATATACATATACTTGTTTATTTATTTATTTAGATGCTTCTTACAAAGGTTTTGCAATTGGGGTTGCCATCAGGATCAGTCTTTTTGCCTCCAAGAAAAGAGGGTAGTTGTTCTGCATCGATGCGATTTAAAAGCTCTTCCTTCCACCCGTCTAAAAGACAAAAATATTTTTAAAAAATAAGGAACTGAAGCACTTGAGCTGTAAAAACATTTTAAAGAAAAGTGATAGAACGTTTTTAATTGACAAAAAATTGTTTTGTTTTGAGTATTCAATAATTATAAAGAAATAGTTTCACATGTGCTGCGAACCACGCATTGTATTGTACGCGGATTATGGTTCGCAAAATAACATGTTATACTTTTTATACTAAAATTTTTATTATTACTTATTTTACTGGTAAACATATAAAAATGCGTTTAGATAAATCATAATTTCGTTAGAATATCTATTAAGTTTCAAGTATGCCGACAGTTAACGTTAATTGAGGCACCTATAAAATTCGAAAAATTGTAATTGTGAATTTTCAATAACATATGAAATTTCAATGACATATGTTCCAAAGTAAGTACAGAGACATTAATGGATTGATTCTCATTTTTCTTGCTCCCTCCTGAAAATTTCAATTTTGCCGTCATTTTTAAACTTTGAAGGACATATGAAGAAGTGGCGTAAGCTCCTAAATTAAAAATTTTGAAAAACTGTCAGCACAGTTTAATCGGATGACGGATAAAGGAATACCCCACTTGAAGAATAAAACCTCCCGTAACCGATTATTTTCCATGGGTGCAATGTTTAAGATCTTCGTTACCGCTTAATGGAATAATATTCTTAATAATCGGATATACAGGGTGTCCACTCCTATCGTGGACCAATAGCTAATTTCTAAACCGTTAGAGATAAGCATATAGTTCATTTAGGAAAAAATCTCCAAATTACGAAAGGAATTTTGGGTCTATTCAATGTTTTTCAAAAAATCAAATTTTGAAAGAGTTACGAAATTTAAATTTTTATACAGCTCCCCAGTCCTATCAATCATATTTAGTAAAACATTCTTGACACTGTAACGTTTAAAACTAAAAAAAAATCACTGTTCTACGACAAAAATTGACCGAGTTATGACGTTTTGAAAAATCAAGATTTTGAAGGATTTTGCATACGGTCCCTTAAGCGATCTCTCGATGAGGTCATGAAATAATGCAAAATCTTGATTTTTCAAAACGTCATAACTCGGTCAATTTTTGTGGTAGAGCAGTGATTTTTTTTTAGTTTTAAATGTTACAGTGTCAAGAATGTTTTACTAAATATGATTGATAGGACTGGGGGCTGTATAAAAATTTAAATTTCGTAACTCTTTCAAAATTTGATTTTTTGAAAAACATTGAATAGACCCAAAATTCCTTTCGTAATTTGGAGATTTTTTCCTAAATGAACTATATGGGTCATTTTCAAAATTTGCTTACATTTGCTGTCCGGAGGTTAAAAAGACGATTTTGAAGCATAACTTATATTTTAAATTCAATGCGAATAATTATTTTCTGCAAGAAATACCGCCAAAAAAATTCTATCACTCAACAAATTATTGAAATTTATTTATTTATTTTTATATAAGTCTTTAAAAATGAGAATCAAGGCAAAAACGCTTGTCCATTTCCAATTTTCGCAAGTTCAACTATTTTTTTCCTATACTTAATGGTCAAAAAAAGTAAATGCGACATATTATTTTTATATATTGACTATTAGTATATGGTATTCATGATAAATATTGACAATAGTAATTTTATTTCAATAAGAAATATATGAATATATTTTGTCCGGAAGTTCTTGTCAAGTCCGTTACCCTAAGATTACACTGTTAAAAATATTCCTGAAATTTTACGGTAAAAGTTACTGGCATCCATGTTGCCAGTAACTTTTACCGTAAAATCCAATTTTACTGTAAAATTTTACGGTAGAGAAAAGTAGAGTAAAAAAATGCAAGCAGCTAGGATAGAACACAAGACGCAGTTATCGCACTTCGCTTCTCTATCCACTGTACCGAATAGCCCACACATGGCGAACAGAAATTGAGTATTACGTGCTTCGCCCAGTAAGTCACGTGGTTTATCAACTGGCGCTGTAATCGTTTCTTTTTCATGGTACAATTTACTGTAAATATTTTCGATACTGTAAATGCAACATTTTACAGTAATATTTACCATAAAAGTTTCCTGAATTTTTAACAGTGTACTTTAGCTAAAAAAGGTATTTATTAAAGTCAAAAGATGGTAACACGTATTCAGTTAACTTAACAAATTAGTGACGTAACTATTTTGTACCATTTTGTTTCCCTGAGTCGAGAAGTATTGCTGTGGCGTTTCGCACAAAATTTTTTCCAGGTGCGTATTTTTATTCTTTGTCAAGTCCGTTACCAAAGATTTTAGTATTTATTTTTACTTTTTCTAAACTTTTACCCCTAAATATTGTTCATTATACAACTCTAAGAAAATGCATTTTGTAGTTCAATTTTTAAATTCGACAACCTAGCCATAATTTGACATTTTGGTTGAAATGTCAAGTCCGTTACTGGTCAAATCCGTTACCAAATGTTAAATTCGTTACCAGAGAGTTTTTGATCAATATTTCAGTCATCACAAACATCGTTTTAAGCTTCAGGGCGCAAATAATTTCAAATGAAGTTGGTTCTAGGCTCTATGATATAGTTTAAAAGTGAGATTTCATATTGATTTTGTATGGTAATGGACGACAATTTTCCTTGCAACTTACAGTTTCACAACAGCATTTGAATACTTAATTATTCGTCAAAGTGTACAACCAGTTACTTTTTTATGCACCTACAATATGTGACTAAACGTCTGTTAGTATTTCTAAAAGAAAATAGCAAGTTAAAAAAATTACTTAAAAATTTTGAAATGTAAGCATATGGTGAAAATGACCCATATGCGTATCTCTAACGGTTTAGAAATTAGCTATTGGTCCACGATAGGAGTGGGCACCCTGTATAGTCAACTTTTTTTCGTAAAAAAAAATTACTGAGAAATTTTTTGTATAAGTTCAAAATGAATTAACTAGGAAGAATTATTTACGCAAAAATTTAAAATGATATTTTATGTCAACAACGGGCGAGAGAAACAAGGTTTAACTTTCATCAAAACATTTTCTAGATTCTGTATAATTCTGTCTTTTATCGTTGCTTTTATAAAAATACAAAACAAAAAAAAATCGTTTAAAAATCAATCATGTAATAATTCTTGTTCTCTGTTGCTGTGTTAAGATGGAGTACGGACATTAAAGTTTAAAGCCTTCCGTTTTCAATATGAAATAGTAAGTTCGAGGTGAAAGTATGAATTGCTTAAAAGCATGGCATTACTTCGATTGTGCAGTCATATCCCCTTGAAGAAGACCCGATAAAATGAGAGAAACAGATTGTCTTTACAATGTCCCATTTTTCCTCAAATTAGCTCTAGTCCTTTACTTCCCACTGTATCAAACACAGTCAACTCACGGTAATTCGAAGCCTTATAAGACAAACATTCCTTCAATTCGGAAGTTTTCTGTGGGTCTCAAGCTCTTCAGAAAACTGCAGGAACTTCCATAATTCAAACTATCAATAACTCGAAGGTCCCTTTTGACTCAAAGTTATCGATATATGACTCTATTTTAGTTTAAAATCCAGGGCTAAGTTCAATAACTTATATATGTCTCAAAATGTAGTACTCTATTTTTCAAAGAGTTCCAGAATATGCCATCGATTACAGGATGCTTATGTTTTAAGAATTTCTCACATATACATAGTTATTCCGGAATGAATTAGGAATTTTTCTTACCTGTTCCAAAGACATGCACTTTTTCCACAACTGTTCCGGCTAAGCATGTTTTTATGATTGAGAATGCAAACTGAAAATACATGGACGCTGCAAAGCAGATTACATTCGAATCAAAATCATTATCAATATTTCAAAACAAAACAAATCATTAAGTAAACAATCTAGAAGAAGCCGGGGGCTCACACAGGGGAGAAAGGACATGCTTGTTGACACGGGCCCCAAAATTGGAAAAATAATTTAACACAGTTTTCTTAAAACTATAAATCAAACGTAAACTATATCGAGAAGGAAAGGAAGATTCTACAATTAAGATAAAATACTAGTAAGTACATGTATTTAAAGTAACGAGTAGTTGACAGAAACCTTATAAGGGTCTAGCACGAGCTATGTCAAAAATGAAAGCTCGCTTTGTCAGCATTTGGAAACTCATCATAACACAGATACATCTATTCGAGTTTTAAATAGGAAAAAAAAAAAACAGTTTAAGTTAAGATTCAAAAAACAGGGCATGCTTACCGAACATGCCGACTAAGTTATGGCCAGGTCCCTCTTTTCTTGGGTCCCGAAAGGACTAAACATGCTTATGTTCCAGTCTGTTATTTAAGAAAAAGAAAGAAAAAAAGATTTTCTCCTTCCTTGAGTCCTTTTTTCTTCTTCTTACGGAATGTGTGCTTAATTTGCACCCCAAAGAATATTTTGAGGAAATACTTCAATCAACACCTCAAGTCAGCCCTCATGGTTGTCGTGAATGCTGGTATTTTTAACCGACTTCAAAAAAGGAGGAGGTTCTCAATTCAAAGCGTATACTTTTTTTTTTTTTTTGTTTGTTAGCACATAACATCTGATCTACTGAACCGATTTGAACGATTTTTTTTAATCGATAGGAGATGGTGTAACTTAGGTACCGTGTACTCATATGGCGATATTTGTTCACTAGAAAAAAAGTTATGATCGAAAAACCAACATTTCATGGTCATTTAAAACAATATGTGCTATTGTAAATCCGTAACTCAATGAGCGACCCGATGGTCAAGTGGCTATGCGCGTCAGGTTGAAGTTCCTGATGGAATGAGATCGAGTCCAGGTCCTCAAGGATTTTTTTGAACATCTGGATGTTTTTTCTTTTTGAATGATTTAATGATTGCAATGTCCTTATGCAGGTAGATCCCCCCATGGGGATCTACCCCGTATTTTTTTATAGTACAAAATGACAGTTTTGGTCGGATCTTTGTCAAAATTGGCAATGGGGTCCTTCGATGCTGTAGAATTTTCTTATGGACGTTTGCGCCATTTTGGGGGCTTTGAATCGATTGTGGCAATAAATAGTTTTTGATTTGCGGCACTTATATTATTTTTTCAAGAATTATATACACAATCAATTATGTTAATTTTTGTACCTTTATAAAATTCTGTATTTTATACCTTGCATTTACGTCAAATTCAAGAAATCGAAAAACTAAAATTTCATATTATTTAAAACAATATGTGCTATCGTAAATCCTTACTGCAATGAGCGACCCGATGGTCAAGTGGTTAAACGCGTAAGGGTTGAAGTTCCTGATGGAATGAGATCGAGTACAGGTCTGCAAGGATTTTTTTTGAACAGCTTGCATGGTTTTTTAACTATATTTTGATTATTTTAAGTGCATTTACACTAAAAGGAATGAAATGAAATATTTTTGGAAAAAGAAATAGAACCGACTTCAGTTGGAAATTGCTCTAAAAAGTAAAAAATAATTTTTTTCTTTGAACACCATCGAAACTATTTTTAAACATAAGTTTTGAAGTCGGCGCAAAAACAATGTATAGATTCATTCGCAACTACAATTCAACTATAAATATAAATTTTAATGGATTCATTTCATTGATTACCACACATTCGTGTAATGGTACAAATATTCTGCTTTTAATTTTCAATGGTTTCTCTGGAAAAATGTTGGCAAAATATGGTTAAATATCATTTTACCTATCATTTTTGCGCCGACTTCAAAACTTATGTTTAAAAGTAGTTTCGATGGTGCTCAAAGAAAAAAATTATTTTTTACTTTTTAGAGCAATTTCCAACTGAAGTCGGTTCTATTTCTTTTTCCAAAAATATTTTATTAAATTTTGGCTACAGAAGGGCCTGAAAAGTGTTTGGCGCAGATATATCTTGATTGGGCCCTGACTACCAGTAAACACATTTGTAGTTAGGAAAAAAAATTCAAAGTTTAGAATAATCTTAATTTTATGTTTGCAAGGGACTCAAAGGATGAACAATACCTTCTCTATGCTTGGAAAAAAATTGATAACAATAGAAACTCTCCCCATTATATTAAGATTCCATGATCCCGTTATTAAGATTTTTTCTTTGTCTTATAATTGCATAAGTAAATTGAAATCTCCCGAAAAACAAGTGTTGTAAAAAAATCCCCCGCAAGAAAACCTTAAATACTCAGCCTTAAAAAGTTATGATATCGAATTTTCCCGCCAAGTTTGTGCCAAACTACAACTAACCTGTATGTATAGTTCCTTTAAATTGTTTTCAGTCCTGCCGGGCAAGCTTTGTCTTGTGAGGTGGTTGCTTAATGAGTAAAAACTTCCCGCCTGGCAGGACTGAAAACAATTTAAAAGAACTATACATACAGGTTAGTTGTAGTTTGGCACAAACTTGGCGGGAAAACTCGATATCATAAATTTTTAAGGCTGAGTATTTAAGGTTTTCTTGGCGGGGGATTTTTTTACAACACTGTTGTTTTTCGGAAGATATCACATGTTTTTGCATTAATATTATTTCTTTGCCTGTTTTTTTTTTCTCTACAAAATTTACTTTGCATGTTTTTTTCCTCTTCAACATTTTTCTTGGCGGTCCGACATATGTGGTTTTCTTGGCGGCATGCATTTGGTGCAAAAGTTCAAGGATCTTCTTCAGTCTAGGATAAATTTGAAATCAATCACAATGTACCACCCGAACCGACGCAAAACAAAGCTAGTTGCTAACAATACTACGATTAAATTAAAAAAAACCCCAACCCTTACTGCCTATTTCATATTAAAATGAACTAAATTGAAGATCCCTTTTAAAAGCCTTATGCAATAAAATCAATTACAAATATTTTATTTGTTAACAAATAGAAACTGGCAACAGATGAAATTATAAATCATTGAGTTTTCTTTCCTCGTCGCCCAACAATGACAACATAAATGCTCAGATGTTGAACAGAGCTAGTAGATAGAAATCGGACCAATTTTAAGCATTAATAACTCCGGGGTGCGATGACCCCGGGGGGTAAATTTTGGGAAAACGTCCTCAATGTCTCGTCGAGAATATTCATACCAAAAATCAACACTAAAGACCCCCGGGGAGAAAAGATACGGAAAAGAAAAACGAGAGGGGAGGGGTGGGGGGGGGGTCGAAAAAACCCCTATGCCGAGCTTAGGGACAAAATAAATGTGGGTGCAAAATGAGAGCTCAATCCGAGTTACCTTTTAGTCTGGACCCCTGTCAAACAATTTTTAAAAAGTGCGAAAAATAGCGATTTTTTAACATTTATCACCCCTCCCCCTGAGGGTCCTGGATGTTTTGCTTTAGTATGTGCCGTCAGGGGCCGCTGGAGATTGAGTATACCAAAAATCAACTCTAGGGATCTTTATGGGGCTGAGATACAGAGGGGTGAAAACCCCGGTTTGGTTACTCGCGTAATCAGTCCTTAGTCGCTTTTTTACATTTTTCTTGGAGACGGAAATTTCTTGGCGGCTTGTATTTAGTTTTCTTGGCGGGGCGGGACGCTCCCGCGTCCCGTGAACTTCGTCTAGGAGTACCAGGCTGCGAATTTTTTCCAACTTTTTTGGAGGTTTTAGGTCTTTATTACTTTAAATCATTTTATTCTAATGAGTGGTCATAAGAATATAAACGACAGATCGCGTTTTTAAAAAAAATACGGTAAGCAGTGCTCTAAAAATGGTTTCTTGAGCTATCATGAAATATCCACCACACTTTCTGCTGTTTTAAAACTCCAGCAATAAACAGCAGTAAAGATTAAATAAAATATATAAATAATCATGAATTCACCATTCAGTGAGGCCATGAACCGATATTAATTTAAAAATATGCATACATATATTGTAGTTGTGAGAAAAAAATCTTCCCGAGTCATGTCATTAATTTTTTAATTTATTACTCACTTTAAAGTAAAAAAGAAAAAAAAGAGAGAGGAAAAAAAGTATAATCAAAGGTTGCCAAAAAAAAAAAAATAGCGAACAAGAAGTCTGATCCAACCCAAGGGTTTACTACACATTAGGGTGGGGCGAAAAATAAAAACTTTTTCAGATCAACTTCTAATAGTTGCCAAAAATTGTCTTTGGTGATAGTTAGCTTTTGTGCAAAATTTGAGAAAAATCGGTTAATATCTTCTGGGGGCGCTGCGATCGCAAAGTTTTATCATAGTTTTTATCGGGATTTTATGGTTAAAATATGAAAAACAATGCCGTTAACTAATTTCATTGCATTTTTTTACTCCTAAGATATATTCAAGCATTCAAAGCATACGAAATAACTCACAAAAAATTAATTTGTGTGATATATTTATGTTTCAAGCATTTAAAAAGAAACAAAAACGTGAAAAAAAGTGATTTTTTTTAATATAAATATATCATATAAAATAATGTTTGTGAGTCATTTCATATACTTTTAATACATTAAAACATCTTTTGAGTAAAAAAAACGAAAAGAGACTAGCTAAAGGCATTCTTGTTAATATTTTAACCATAAAATCCATAACAAAGCTATGGCAAAACTTTGCGATCGTAGCGCCCCCTGAAGATATTAACTTATTTTTCTCAAATTTTGCACAAAAGCTAACTATTACCAAAGACAACTTTTGGCAACTATTAGAAGTTGATCTGAAAAACTTTTTATTTTTCGCCCCACCCTACTACACATATCCTTGATCAGCGAGTACTTACGAACAATAATGTGTTAATAACAGTTTCTTCTTTTAGTTTTTTTAGTACTATTCGTTTTTACTTTGAGTTGTTCAAAAATATTAATCATGATCGTCTAATTGCAAAACTACCGTTATCTAAAAAAAAAAAAAGGACTCATAACGATGGACCTAAAATATTTTCGCGAAAAATTTGACGAACTTTCTGAAAGGCTGAGTATTTTATAAATCTCAGTAAAATAGAAAATAAAAAGAGATAAAACGAGAAACTATTAACCTTTGTTACGTCTCAGTTTCACATTTCTTTTTCTCAGAACCTAGATTTGTATCGGAAACAATATTGTTTTACTTAATAGTTTTTCTTTCATAATGATCTTAGAAACATGAAAAACAGAGATTTTTCTTACCATTGACAGCAATTATGGCTTTCAAACGCTCCGGGTAGTTATTCTGATACGTTATAAAATACCTCATCAGATCTTCTATAGCTGAAAAGTTATTTCGAGATCTGTATTAAGCATGTAAATCATAGTTTTTTAAAGTCTATGTAACAAGAACCGGCATATCAAGGCCAATTTTCTCCACTCTCCACTATTTTCCCCATCTGGTTGTCATGGTTACGGCACTATGAACTTTCCCACGTTGCGTTTGCCACACATAATCATGAAAGAAAAAACGTGGGGGAAATCCGTAGCTAGGACCACCAGATGGAGAAATGAGTGGAGAGTGGGGAAACTTATTTTGCCTTGATACGCGGATTCTCGTTACATAAACTATAGGTAAGATTTCTTTTCAAAATGAGAAACATTTAATGAACAAATTTACTTGTGCTTTGAAGGAAAATTTCTGTTATTCAACGTTTTACCGCTCAAAAGCTGCAGAGTACTACAGACACGTGTTTTGGAGTTACAAGGAACCCATTTTTTAATGTAAAGAAGAGTGAGCTCTAGGAAGAAAAGTTTTCCGAGAAAAGCAGCGGTTTCATTTGTTCGAAATATGTATTGTTTATCGCATTTCTTGGTATTTAACGGTTTTTTCCTGATGGAACTGTGTCATACATTTCGAATCTAGTTGTGATTTTTTCTGATTCGTTGATCTTCAATTTGTACTAGTTAAGCTGTCTTCTGTTTCACTGTGATGTTTTTTTTTTTTTTTTCTCGAATGACTTTTTATTCTGAATCTCCCACATGTTTGCATTAAAAAAGGGAGTCTTTTAACTCCAAAACACGTATTAGCAAGTAAAGATGTTGCGGTATATCACCATGTTACATTGGTGATATACCGCATTTATTGCTTTTAAAAATAATGATGTTTTATTCAACAGAAAGTCACCGCCTTTAAGCCGTTGCAAAGGCAGAACGCCATGCTGTACGCCGACAGCCCGGTTAAGTCATCCGGATACTGCAGTTTCGTCTTTGTTCAATATCAGTAATCAATGTGGCCATATCATTTCAGGAAGGACATTTGCGTATGCCATAGATTTCCTCCTCTTCGATTATATTTGTTCAAATTTAGTCATTCTGAACAGCGGGACTTTTTATATAGTATTTCAAAAGTGGCGCTTTAATTACAATTAACCTTTACAATAGAAATTCCAATAAAATTACACCAAAGATATATCAAGCCGGTAAAAGTAATAATATAATAACATTAAAAATGTTACTTGAAATTATTGCTACATCTCATACTGTCGGCCCCGCTTAAACAAATACTGTCGGTTCCAAGGACTATTATTCGATTAAACGGGGTATTCGATTAAGCGTGGATCTTTAACATTACGTCTATGGCATCGGTTCCGAGATATTTGATTCGTATAAGCGGGGTATTCGTTTATCCGTTACCCGATTAAGCGGTGACAACAGTATATGATTTGCAGTCATTATTGCCGAATGATAGTTCAAATTTCATCAGAAGCTGACATTGATTTAAGAAGAAAAAATACTGAGCACAGAGTCTGGTATCAGGGTTTTGTTTTCAGTCTTTACATAATTTTCTTCTACATCTATTTTTTAATGATATTTTATTTTCATAATATATGCACAATAGATGTGGGCTTTTTTACCTTTTCTATTAGAAGCTTGAGCAAACGTGAGCCCTTCATAATCGTGTATGTAAACACATTTATCCACCCTTCTGCCTAGCTGTAAAGAGAACGTATAAAAACTGATAAGTTTTTGTGCATGTTATAATTTATTATTGTATTTTAATGTTTGCATTAGTTAATATCAATAAAAATTGTTAACTAATAAATCACCGTTAATTTCATTTTTTATGACTTCACTTCAACAAATCGTACTCAACTGAAATTCGTTTAAGCAAAACAAAATGTGGCACCAATAACACAGGCCAACGATGAAAAAACTTTTTTAATGAAAATACCTTATTCTTATGTTGCTTAGGTTGCTGAATCCAAATATGATGCTTAAAAAGTTGTATCACCCACCATTTATTCACATTTTATAGTTACATTCATGAAATAAAGAAACATTTTTAGAATTTAACAGCTTTTTCATAGTTAAGATAACATGAAAAAATAGGTCTAATGAACAAAGATGATGTTGGCAGCACTGCTGAAACACATGCTACAACATGATGGGGGATTACTGTTGGTCACTTCACCGGGAAGTTCAGCAAGCTATTCATCGCAGGAAAAGCTACACAAGAAGCTTCAAGGAAAAAAGGGGAAGAAAATATAAAGCAATTCCAGTTGACAAGTGAACCTTGTATCATCACATAAAATTACTATTCCAAGTATTTTACTGTAAATACAAACCATTTTTACGATTCTACAGTGTTTCATTGATTTCCCTATATACTGTAAATGGGTATTAGACTATATAATAAAATACATTTTGCTTGGAAACTAAGGGTGATACATAAAAACTACAAGCAGATTTGGATTCAGCACATAAAAATCTATCAAGATCAGCTATTAAAATTAAAAAAGTTTTCAAAAAGGTTTTTTTTGTTGGCCTGTGTAATTTGTGAAATGAAATGTCAAAACCGTGAAGATTTATTTTAGTAGTTTTTCGGTTAAGATGATAATATATAGTATTTTCTCCTACAAGTATAGAGTGTGGGCAATGCTCTGCGGCTAAGTAGTCTACTTAGCACCTTCCTATTCACCGGTTACCCAAATGAGCAAAAAAATTTTTGGTGCAATAGTTTTGCAGGAAAGTCAGTGCATTTATCATTTTAACGACCTTTTTATTTGAAAGAATCTATATCCACTAGCTGTGCTACAGATGAAACAAATAAGTCTGAATCTTTGAATTATCAGAGACTAAACAAATAAATAAAAGACTAAATAAAATATTCTATTTACTTTGTACTTACAATTTTACTTTGCTTCTCAAGCAAGGCAACATCGGTTTCCATAACATGAAGAAAAAAACGTTCAAAATCGGCATATTTAATTGAAAGACATAATCCTGTAGAAAGAGGTTAAAAGAAGAAAAAAATCTTTGGAAAGCACAAATTAAATATTTCTCAAAAAAGGATTCAGAATGATTTTAAAAATGTTTTCAAATTTGTAAAGTATTCTTTCTTTCTAATTCTCAGTTTCGTGCTCAAAAAGAATTATGAGTTCCTCCATGTGAAAGCTGTAGTTTTGCATAAATTTCAGATTACCTTTCAAGGTTAAGTTGTAATATATCTCCTCTAAGTCAAGGCGAGGCAAAAATACATGTGATACACCAATACACCACCAGCTCGGTTATATCATCCAAGGACTGCAGTTTCGTTCTGATTAACCTTTTAACTGTCATGCCCGAGATAGTCTCGGGCACAGCTCGTTTTCGAAAATGTAACGCCCGAGTATTACTCGGGGTATTTTTTTTTTTTTTTTTGAGTGCATCGTATTGTTATACCCACTGGCGCAGCGAGGGGGGGGGTTTTGGGTGTTGAAACCCCCCCCCCCCCAAAGGATATTATTCTTTTTTTTCTTTTGTAATTGAACCTAAAAAAAAGAAAGAAAGGACAGATGCCGATTGTTCAAAGGCGGCCGATTATTTTTCGTTTCGAATAGCCAATGACCCAGGGGCGCAGCGAGGGTTTTTTTTAGGGGTGAACCCCCCCCCAGAAGGTTTTACCCCTTACAAATAAAAGTTCAACTATGGAAGAAAAAAAAAGAGGGAGCAAAAAAATTGTTCCCTTAAAGGAGATATACAATCAGATGCGGACTTGATGTTTTAAAAAATATACTAAAAAGAGGGTGTACTGAGAATTGGAAACGACACTCGAGAGGAGGGACAATAGTATCACTTCCGAGAATTTGCACCACATGTGAAAGATAGAACAGGTGTCACTCTAGGATGAGCAGAAGAAAGGGGTGGAAAACTTCTTTGTTATTACTTACAGATTAACTCAGGGTTGGGGGATTAACTACTCAACTGACACCTCCGGAAACTCTGGGGGTCTCGTCTCAGCAGTACATTAATAAAAGAGGACAAAGGTACAAAGGGCATAGATTTTGAAACTCGGACATGCCGCTGGGATTCTAGTAGGTTCATTGAATTTTAGTGGACACTGTAAGATATAGCAGACACTAATCAACAGTCTATCATAATTAATAGTATATTAAATGTAAAACACAGCAAACGATGAATTTACGAACAGCTGAATCTGGTTCAAAGATTTAGGATAAACCTGCAACCATTTGCAAGACCTCTCAGTTTCTCATAAGTTCAAAAAATATAGCTTTGAACAGCAGAGGATTTTTTTTCAATTGGTTGCTTTTCAACCGCTACAATATTTTTATTAATCTAATCAAAAGAGTTTTAAGAATTGTAGCGCAATTTCGCACTTTATTGATGGATATTAGAAGATTCTTCCCCAAGGATGACCCTGCATCAAGTACAAGCTCAACTTCAACTACGTTAGGTAAGTTTTACGTTTCAAAACTTTGTGTGCTATAAAAAATTAATAAAAACTAAATAAATAAAGTGATATGCATAAGCGTTACGTTTATATTTATTTATTATACATATTTCTCTGGAACTTAAAGATTACTTGCTAGAAATGCTTATGTTTTCTGTTGTTTAAAGTCCTTTTTTGCAATGTAGCATCCCCCCCCCACCCCACCCTATAAGATTTGAAGAAAAGTATTTATTCTTTTTAAAATAGAGTCAATGATGTCTAACATAATCTAACATTTCTTTACTTTTCCCCCCTTTCTTTCGGCCCCTCAAAAAAAAAAAAAGGTTTGTTACAGAAATAAATTAAAAATATGGTGAAAAATTAAAAAAATTATATTTATTATGATATTTATGTTATATAAACATAACTAAAAAACAGGATATCTGTTCGTGTGGTTTGTTTAATTTTTCCTACTAACTTAAGACCATATTCGTTTTCAAATCAGGTAATTGACTTGTACTAGACTATTGTTCAACTGTAGCTTCAAATGGATATTTTAAGTTACTATTTCATTTTACAGATAATGAGGAAGCGAAGAAAAATGAGGAATCGACTCCACCCATAACGAAGAAAAGAAAACTTGAGGAGAATGCTGTGCCACCAGATTTACCTAGCCCAAGCTCCCCAATGACGTTTAGTTCTGACATTGGCTTGTATATGGATAAACAGGTAAATTGCAAAACTTGTTTAAAAGGACCTGTAATGTTACCTAGAACATTTTTGTGACGGTTTGGAATTTTTTAAATATATTTATTTATTTATTTATTTATTATTATTATTTTTTTTTTCAGATCAATGGCAATCTAAGAAAGGAACTTCTTCTGAGCCCTTGGAGACCAGATTTTAACTTTAAATTTCCTTCATCCGGACCAAGAAATTTAAGATTTAATTTAAAATGGCTTGGAGAGAGGGACTGGCTTGTATACTCACCATCTGAAGATGGAGCATTCTGCAAGTTTTGCTTCTTATTTTGCACTGCAGTTGGGAAACAACGTTCATGCCCTGGAAAACTAGTGAGACAGCCGTTCAGAGACTGGAAAGACGCTAAAGCAGATTTCCGAGATCATGAAAACACAAAGTACCATTCTGAATGTCTCAAAAAAGCTGGTGAATTCTTAGCCACATTCACAGAAAAAGTTCCTAGCATTGAAAAGGCTTTAGATTTAGGTAATTTAGCTCAAATCAAGAAAAATAGGGAGAAACTGAAACCCATAATATCAACAGCACTTTTTCTTGCCAGAAGAGGATTGGCATTTCGAGGACACAGAGATTCGGGAGCCGTTTTAGAGAATGACATGTCGAAAGAAGAGGGGAACTTTAAGGCTCTTCTGAAATTTCGGGTCGAATCTGGAGATATTGTTTTACAGAATCATTTAGAAACAGCCGGAGCTAATGCCACTTACACGAGCTGGCAGATTCAGAATGAAATCATTGCATCATTCAACAGCATTATCCTCGGAAAGCTCATTGAGCAAGTAAGAAAGGCTCAGTGGTTTTCTATTCTAGTGGACGAAACGACTGATGTCAGTACAATTACCCAAATGGCGTTCTGCGTCAGATTTGTCGAGGAGGATAATGTTCACGAAGAATTCTTGCAATTTATTCATATAACTGATGTAACTGGAAAGGGACTAGCTGCAACGATAACGAAAACAATCGAAGACCTAAATCTGCAGCCTCAACATATGGTTGGTCAAGGTTATGATGGTGCAAGGGCTATGAGCGGGCACATAAAGGGTGTTCAAGCACTCATCCAAGAGAAGTACCCGAAGGCTATATATGTGCATTGCAGCTCACATTGCTTGAATCTTTGCATCTCTGAAGGATGTTCTGTTCAAGCAATTAGGCATTGCATTGGTGTTATTGAGAGAGCACAAAAATTCTTTAACACTCCGAAGCGCCAAGCAGTGTTAACAGCTGAGATTGCAACGGCATCTGAAGAAACAAAAAAAGAAAAATTAAAGAGAATCTGCCCCACTCGATGGGTTGAGCGCCACTGCGCAGTGACAACTTTTATTGAGCTTCTAAACCCTCTGCTTCCATCCTTGGAAGAAATACAAAAGTGGGCTGACACAAAAACAGCTACCGAAGCCCAGCTTCTCCAGAGTGCTGTACTAAAGTGCGACTTCTTGGTGAGCCTTTTTGTGGTTGATCACGTATTTTCGTTGACCATGCCACTGAGTATATATTTGCAGACACAAAATCTGGACCTTATAACTGCAGTAAAATCTGCTATGATTGTGAAATCAAAGCTGGAGGAAATAAGAAGTTTCGCAGAGCAAACATTTTCTCATATTTTCAAAAAAATAAGTGAGCTTTGTGCTGAATTAGATGTCACCATTTCAAAGGAAAGGATGGCATGGCGGCAGGCAAAGAGAGATAATGTCCCAGCCGATACGGTTGAAGAATATTTCCGAAGATCTTTGTTCATTCCTTTCCTGGAAAATACTATTCAAGCCCTGTACGAAAAATTTGAAGCTCATGAGAAAATCTTAACACCTTTCCAGATTTTGTTAAAGGAGAACATAGATAAGAGCGAAGAAGACATTTCTGGTGTTATGAAACTAGCGGAATTTCATAAGCTTGACTCTCCAAGTTTATTGGGGGAAATTATTCTTTGGCAAGAAATGGTGAAAGAAAAAAAACCAAAAAAACCCACTTGAAGCTTTGCAACACTGCAACGCTGAGCTCCTACCAACAATAAAGTCTCTCCTCACCATTTCTGCTACAATTCCTGTAACGACATGCACGCCTGAAAGGTCTTTCTCTTCTTTAAAGTTTTTGAAAACATATTTAAGAAATAAAACTGGTGAAGAGCGTTTAAATGGACTGGCTATGGCTTACATCCATGCCCGAATTCCCATCAGTGAAGATGACGTCCTAAACCAGCTGGCACAAAAGTCACGCAGACTACATATTGCTTTGTAAATTGTAATCACCATATAACATTTATTTTTTACATTTATATTTTATGCATATTTTTTCAATATTGTAACAATTTATCTTTCTATACGTTTATATCTCTCTGATAAATATTTGTCATTTGAATTTTTATTGCCCCGAATATCATAATTTGTTTATATTTCTCGTTTTCGAAGCCATATTATAATGGTTTTGTTGTTCCTTTGTTTTAAATTCCTTTAAATTCGGTAGAATGCAGTGAAATGAATTCGCTGTGTATTGCTCTAACATAATTTTAAAATATAAATGTTGTTTGTGTGCAAATAAACAGGAGTTCAATATTTTTATTCAGTCGTCTGTATTTATTACTTTTTGTCGCTTATGAGGCAAATAATCAACTGTAACATGATTTCCATATTACCCTTTAAAATGATTTTATTTCTAAAATTATGCTAACATGCTCAAAAAAAAAAAAAAAAAAAAAAAACAACGCTGCCTAGTAATGCAGAAACTTTGTACTTTTACATAGCAAGATGTAAATATTACTTTTGAATACGAAAACTAACCGCTACGGTGCGGCAAAGAGAGTGGTAACAGTCGCATTTGTACTCATGTTTTTAAGTTATATATCTGATCGTGATATATTGATATATATATACACATAAGGATGGCTATGATGAAAAAAATAATCCCCCCTCAGGAGGAAATCCTGGCTGCGCTAGTGGTTATACCCAAATATATATCGGGAGACGTTTATTTCGGCTTCATCTCTTTGTCAAACCCGACTGTTTCTCGGGTTTATGCTTGGAAAAGTGTTAAAATCAAAATAACTTGACAGTTAAAGGGTTAAGAATCATCAGTCTGGATTAGACAGTAACCGAGTTGGATGCAAAAACCTCTTATGGAAGCTAAAAGTGCCAAACAAACTGGTAGCTAAAATAAAACAATTTACAAGTTGAACCTGACCATTGCTGCGGTCTCTAGCACTTTTACATTTTTAACATTAGGCTTCTAAAATAATAATAATAACTAATTTAAAGAAAATTAATTTTGGCGTCTCGAGTTCAAAGCATATTTTTCGCAAAGAAAAATACCGATAAGTGTGTGTGTGTCTACGACACGATGTTTGAGGTCTAAAAAGAGAGCATATGGTGGGGTTACAAGTGAAACACACTAATTCAAAATTATTCATTTTCAGATTTTTAGTTTATCTTACACACAAAAATTAGCTCTTTCTACTGCTGAAACCCACTAAGTCATATCTTTATAATGCAATGATATACTAGGGAAACACACTAAGTCGTATAATTAATGATAATTATTAATGCCCTACCATTATTATGCTGGGGATAATAATATAAAATAAGCATGCCCGAGTCAAGAATGGTTCGTAATAACCAAAAATACCATTACTATAATTTAATTTGATTTAATTATGTCAATTCCAAAGAAGTTAAAATTAAAATTTTTTTTATGAGCGTTTTCTCAAAATCATGTTTTTTGACTTAGTGTGCTTCACTTGTAACCCCACGATATAGCAGTTTGATTGCTCAAAAAAAGAAACTCCACTTTATATAGATATAGTCTTACAGTTGGGGTAAGCTTGACCTAGTAGCGTCATAATACTGTGAATACTATCAGCGTAGCGTTCACATTGCTGCCAAGATAGGTTTGCCACATTTATAGAAAACTTTGAGGATCATGATACTGTTTCAAGAATATTTTAGAATTCCTTAAAACCTCTAACCCTTATATTTTCGAATACCAATGGGAAATATAAAAATTATTACTTGTAAGCAAAACATGTATAACAGTAGCACTTAACAATAACAATGATAAACAATGACAATTGCAATGAAGTTAATGATAATTGTATTGTAAAATTTGTTCATTATTTAAAAGTTTTTTTTTTTTTTTTTTGATTAGGCGGTGCATCATAACTTCCACGATGTTTCATCAAACTTCACAAACAAAGCATCATTTTAAATAATCATCGACTGCTTCGGAAAATATAAACAAAACATTTCCATTATTTTCTTTTCCGAAACAATATTCTTAAAATTGAACGGATTTTAAAAATTAAAACCGTGAATCTATCATTAAATGAGTGGTGCTGCCATCTGAAAGTAAAATTCGAAACTAATATGGGATTTCTTTCAATTACATATATCAACAAAGGGTTCTGATAAAGATATTTTAATTTAGATTAGCAACATTTTATGGCTGAATGAGACCCGATAGAAATGGTGTCACATATTTTTGTACTAAAACTAATGAAAAAGGGGGAAGAAAAGATATAATTGAATAAGAATGATATTGGCTTTAATTAAATACTCACAATATATACTTCAATGCTTTAAATCATTTTTTTTGATATTATTACACAAAAGAAAAAAAAAATTGTCGGTGCAAGATAACTTCCTTAATACTTCATCAAACTTTATAGGGATCGAGCACAAACGCTTCTAACGTCTCAACTAGTAATAATAATTATAATAATAACAATAGCAAGAATAACAAGTAATATAATAACGCAATTATTACCTTTAATATCAGCTTTTCCAATTGCTAGGTATCTGACAAGATAACCTTCTTTGTCGTATCCTATTAAACTCATGGGAAGATATTTTTGTAAAACCTAAGAATCACAAGTAAATAAAAAGATATAAAAGATATAAACGCAGAAAAATCTGAAAACATCAAACCGTTTTCATTTTGAAAAAAAAAAAAAAAAAAAAGTATTATATTTGATAAATAAATAAGGTACATCCATAATGTCATGCAGTAGCAGTAGAAAATGGTAATTTTGTTTTGAACACTTTCAGATGTTGGAAGAGAACCATAGAGTTAGAAAGTTAGAATCGACTTATCATGTTCCGTGTGCTTATAAAGCCGAAGTGCTTCAATTTGTACCTTAGGTTTAGACTCTCATTCAGGCCGTCCAGGATGTGGGTGGGGGGGGGGGGGGGTAAATGGGGTCATCGTCCCGGGCACTCTGACATGAGAAGGCACCTCGTGAGGAATTTCAATTATCTAAGTATTTTGCTATAAATGCTTTTTATGTTTAAAGTTTTTGAGAGATGTTAACGCAATAAAAATGTGAATAATAGATTAATTTCTTTTCTTTTAAAGGATTACAGCTGAATTTAGCTCCAAGTAGTAGTAAGATTTGAAATCCGCTCTCCCTTTTTTTCCCTATGAAAATTGAATCAAACCTACCTCAAAAGCCGAACTGAATCCTCTAAATAGAGTGCTCTGATAATTTGAAAATCTCCTTTTCTTGTAAACGACATTTTTTTCTTGGGGGGGGGGTGGAGAAAGGAGGGTGAGGGGGAGTTAAGATTTAGTGTACATTCACCCTGGGCGGCAACATGTCTTAGAACAGCCCTATCCTTAGTTTACCTATTTATTGTTTTCATGCAATTGATCGAAATGGTATTTAAAAAAGTTACGTACTGAATTTATCACGCACACAAAGCATACAGGGTGTCCGTCCAGTCCACTCCTATCGTGGACCAATAGCTAATTTCTAAACCGTTAGAGATAAGCATATAGTTCATTTAGGAAAAAAATCTCCAAATTACGAAAGGAATTTTGGGTCTAGTCAATGTTTTTCAAAAAATCAAATTTTAAAAGAGTTACGAAATTCAAATTTTTATACAGCTCCCCCAGGCCTATCAATCATATTTAGTAAAACCTTCTTGTCACTGTAACGTTTAAAACTGAAAAAAAAATCACTGTTCTACAACAAAAATTGACCGAGTTATGACGTTTTGAAAAATCAAGATTTTGCATTATTTCATGACGTCATCGGTGGAGCGATATCTCGATGACGTCATGAAATAATACAAAATCTTGATTTTTCAAAACGTCATAACTCGGTCAATTTTTGTGGTAGAATAGTGATTTTTTTTTAGTTTTAAACGTTACAGTGTCAAAAATGTTTTACTGAATATGATTGATAGGACTGAGGGGCTGTATAAAAATTTCAATTTCGGAACTCTTTCAAATTTTGATTTTTTGAAAAACATTGAATAGACCCAAAATTACTTTCGCAATTTGGAGATTTTTTCCTAAATGAACAATATGCTTATCTCTAACGTTTTAGAAATTAGCTATTGATCCACGATAGGAGTGGACACCCTGTATACAAGCTCGTCATGTCGATTTTTCAAGGAAAGACGATTAGTGCACACTCAACATAAATTCTATTACATAGCAACAAAAATCTTGCTCACTAATATGTAAAAAAATTAATTTTTCAAAGGATTTGACTGACCAGTATGTAGACATATATTTTTTCTTTCTAACTTTGTTCCCACATACCTCATTTGGTGTGTAGTTTTTGAGAATTGTGTCAACTCCACTTTCTATGCGCCAATTCAAATGCTATAGAAGAAAGGGGAAAACTTATGGAAGAATTTGTTAAATATAAAACATAAGTGAAACATAACTGTAAGTTTGTATGCACCAGAAGAGAGAAAAAAATATGTCTTCTCTAAAACTCTTAAATTTTCTAGTTATAAAATCCAGAACCATATAAGTTTTAAAGAAAATTATTTAAAGGTAGTTAAAGTAGCATTAGGTGCTGCTTTCATTTTTTTCTTTTTTTCCCGCAAGAAATATTTGAAATGAATAAATCTTTGTATCTCTATGCTGATCCCAATTTCTACTACTTCAGTTTTCAAAACTACATTATGGTACAGGTACCTAAAATTAATTTTCAAGAACAGTATCATAGACATGGGAAACCGGTTTGCACTGGTTTTCGATACTTATGAAAATCATGAAATCTACAAAACATTGGGTATCCAAATTAACGCATTAACTACCAGCTTTTGTCGTTGGAAAATGAGGTTGCTACCTCAAGGGATAGCATAACAAGTAAAAAATCTTGTGTACCACGTTGTTTGAAAAGAAATAAGCGAAAAACGTGCTTTAACTGAGTTTAAACGAAGGGATAATGGTAGATTCTCCGTCTAACCGTCCGAATTAGTATCAGTAAAATGGCTGCTCTTGGAAAATGTTCGAAAACAGCAGTTACCAATGTTATTATAGCGATCCTCTGATAATTTAATCTGCGACATAGATAATGTTTCCTCTTTTTCGGGTAATAGGAAAGAGTAATTGGCACTGAATTAAGCTGGGCTACTTTCGTAGACGCTCTGCAAAGGTATTTCAACTCAAACCTGCAGAAATTACCCTTTTATATTACCCGAAAAGAGAGAAGCATTGTGAAGGTCATAGCTCAACTTTTCAGAGGAGCACTATATTTGTCGTCACTGGCTACGAAATGCTCGAGCTGAAATAAGATTTGTCAAAGATATCTAGTTCAACAAATCAGCAGAATTACCCCCGAATACATGGGAAATCTAATGTCAGAACAACTGCGATGGTCTATGGATTATCTGCTGCAAATTACAGATTGCACCATGTAGGCTATGGAAGCTGATGACCTGCTCCAAGCTCTGCACTATCGATCTTGAAGAAAAGCAGATGTCTCCAGCTTGCAAAAAAAGGCAAAGATTGAACAGAAGATGATTCATGTTTGGCCAGCGGTTCAGTCAATATAATTTTTTGCTGCACCCTGCATGTGGCAATTTGCGAATACCGAGAAATAAACACGAAAATTCCGATTTTCAGTGCATAGCAACAATACTTCAAGCCTTTGGAGGAAATGTTATGATTTAGAGGATGTTACCTCCTTCTTTGTGATCGATCCTCTTGCAAGTTTTAGCAAGAAACAAATTGGGTTCATTATATGAATAATAAAATTGATACTTACGTTTCTAAGCATGGTCTCCGCATTATCAACATTGAATTCTCGAGCTGAAATGTCAAAAACAATGCTTTATTGGTAATGTTGTAAAGTAAAAAAAGAAAAAAAAAGTTATTATTTCATCAAATCTTTATTTTGCAGCAATCGCCTCAAAACCACCACTTTGGGGAAAACTTATTAGTGGCTGAGTTTGGATTATATTCACCAGAAGATTCGAACCTTCATCAAACCCCTGAGTGAAGGCCTCTGGTTGAAGAATGTTTTCATCGGTGTTTCAGGTGTTTGACGGAAGCTCAATACGGTTAGTGAATATGTCAGTTAGACTCGGCTCAATGTGCATTGAAGAAGAGAACAGAATCTTTTGATTACACAAAAGTACTGCTTCATTTGGCGAAATAAATATTCCAGCAATTACGAAGTACACCAGTAAAACGCAGACAACGGTAAGGGCCATGCTCCACATCGACGTAAAGCAGAAAAATTAGGCAGAAGCGTAAAATTTATTCAATGGTGTTCCTATGGAAAGTACCCGGATTTTCGGTTTCTGCCTTCAGTTTCGGTCGCGTTTTACGCTGATAAGGAGCATGGCCCTAACATGAAAAAATGTCTCAATTATAAATTTTTCAAAGCACCTGATGTAAATGTAAAACATCAACAGCCCAGTTATGACATCCAGAGACTACAGTTTCGTCCTTGTAACGGACTCATCAGTCTCGAATAGTTGATAATCGAGCAGAAGACAGATTGTTCTCCCATTGAGAGAAGCTGTAATATTACCTACAAACTAGTAGTTAAAATTGGTTTAGGACGGTAACTTACTGTTTAGTTTGAGGTAATTTTAAAAGAGTTAAGTGAAAATTATTGCAATTGTTTAGTAAAATACGTTATCTATGATCAAGGAAATTTCGATTATAGGAAAATGTATTGTATAATCACTCATAGACCTTATCATTTACTGGATGTATGAATGATTTGACTTGAAGAAATGGATTTCTTTGCATTAAATCTTATTACAAAAATGAAGCAGTTAAACTTCTAAGTCAAATGACAGACATTACCTTTTAAAAACCTATAAAACATCATTTTGTCTTCATACATTTCATCTTTAACGTCGTTTTTCAGGCGTCTTCTCAGCTATAATGAACATACATAAACATTGTATTTTACTATTATTTAATTACGTTTTTTACTGTTATTAATAAACACAGGAAAGTAGTTTTCACTCTTTTGAGTTTCATAAAACAAATTCTTTTAATCTCTAAAACATAGCATGTGATATTAAATAGAAAAAAATCATTATTATCGTTAATCGGCCGATGATCATCAGCCTATTATTCTGTAATCAGCCAACCCTACTTTAAGCACCTATTTTTCTTATAAAATAGTAATAAACTTTAAAGTAGTTTGACTTTTCAATATCGAACAAGTGTGCCCTTAGATACTTATTTTAAATTAACTAGTATGAGTTTGAAAGGAGTTTAAAAATATCTTGATTAATAGCCAAAATATACCTATATGATGAAAAAAATAGCTTAAGAATGAGTACGTAAAAATAGAATTTCGATCTGATAAAAAAAAAAAAAAGAAAACAGTACAGTCGGCGCTCGTTATAACGACCACTCGTTATAATGGCCATCCTAATATAGCGATCGGTGAGAAAAACCCCAACTGTATCCCAATATACTCTATGTTCTACCTCTTATAGCGACCCCTCTTTATAAAGACCGTTTACTGTAGGACGAAGGCGGTAGTTATATCGAGCGTCGACTGTATCAATTTTTTAAGAAATAAACCCCTCAACCCACTCCTTACTCCCCCGGGCTTCCAGAACTCTTTTCGTACTTGTTTTAGGGGAAACTGGTTGGTGAATAAATGTTGATGATTGATAGATTTTCACCATAAAATTTTTGAAATGTTAAAATAAAATAATATCATCAATTTCAATATTTGGTACAATGTCATTTTAATGTAGCAACTGAATTTGAAGGTATGAAATGTAAAACAACACATTGATAAGAATGCAATGAACTGTAAACACTTACTTCTTCTACACTTTCGCTTTCTTCATTAGAAAACTCCAGATTTTCAGGCATGATCAGTTTTCTAACAATGGAGCTGAAACGTAAGAAATAGCAATATAGGTATATTTTTGTATCAAAAATTCAAAGAATCGTTTTCTCGAGAATTTTAGTTTTGTACAAATTATGACAACACGTGCGGGAAGAAGTAGTCGCGCGACATCGACAAGAAAACCTCGATGTTTCGAAACATCGATAGGGTCAGGTGGGGTAAAATGGATCAGGCTCTTAAAAAAATTCCTTAAAAATTGTGCAAATAATATTTTCTTTCTGCGTTGCCATTTTTATCTATTATGGACACCAGGCAATATTTTATGTGCAAAAAATGGTGCAACTTCCACTTTAAAGTTACAGATAATAGCGATTAAGTGTTTTTCTTAAAAAACGCTTCACTGTGATCATTATAAAAACTTTTGATTTAAAGAAAGTGAAATGAAAATACACATTTAGTTTTTAACCTACTGTTTAGAGCTCATTTACAGGAATAAATTCCTAAAATGTTGAAGACAAAACAGCAAAAATGAAATTTTCAGGGATATTAAAACATGCGTGGGGTAAAATGGGCCATTTTTTCCCAGAAATCAATTTAGAGATTAAGAGCATTTTAGAACTGTTGAAGAAGAGCAGATAATTAATTATTAAAAATCTAAGTTAAGTAATGCAAAGGTATAAATAACTTACGTTTTTAAAGAACAAAAAGAAAAAATGGCAAAAACAATACAAATTAATTGAAATAATTTCGTAACATCTAGGGATGCACCGATTAATTGGCAGTACCGATTAATTGGCCATAATCGGCAAAATTTTGTCGATTAATTGGCAGAAAAAAACATTTTTAAACATTGTTTTTTAGGCATATTTTCACCATGAAACTATGATGAATATATTTATCACCAGTAAATTATGCAATTTCTGCAATACTTACTATAATATGTATAAGTATAAAAACTTACAGAGTAAAAACCTAGTCTGTGACATTTCGGATCTAACTTGCAATTAGTATCTTATAATGAATGGACAACCCGCTGTAATATTTGAATTTAGTATATGGTCTCCTGTAACATTCGTGAATGCAATGGGACATATGAGAACTTACTAGGAATTTTTAGATGTTATCTTTAGCGGGTATAACTAGCCGCTGCAACGATTGGATTTTAGTTTTAATTAGCCACGTTTTTCTTTTTGCTGCGACTGTGCTTACAGCACACTTACAGCAAAGCGATACTAAGCAAATACAGTCGACGCTCGATATAACGACCATCTCCGTTCTACAGAAAACGGTCTTTATAACGAGTGGTCGCTATAAGAGGTAGAACATAGAGTTTATTGGGATACAGTTGGGGGTTTTCTCACCGGTCGTTATATTAGGATGGTCTTTATAACGTGTGGTCGTTATAACGAGCGTCGACTGTATCATTAAAAGCTGTTAGGGCCCTGCTCCACATTGACGTAAAGCAGAAAAGTCAAGCAGAAGCGTAAAATGGAGCAAATAGTTTTCCTATGGAAAGTACCCGGATTTTCGGTTTCTGCCTTTTAGTTTCAGTCGCGTTTTACGCTGATGTAAAGCACGGTCCTCAATGTTACAGCTTTTAATGATATTTGCTTAATTGCTATGGATGCTTAGTAATTTTAAACTGCTATATTGCAAACATTTGCAAATAAAGTTTGGGTGTTTTCTCACGTTTGAAATCGTCATTTTAAGGAAGTGCTTAGATGTCCTACTCTGTAAAAAAAAGAATGTTGTTTGCACAGTATAATACAGTTATTTTACAGTAATGAACTGCAAAACTGCCCATTTTACAGTAATATACTGCAAAACTGCCCATTTTACAGTAATAAACTGTAAAATTGCTAATTTTGCAGTTTATTACTGCGCATTTTACAGTTTTCAACCGGAAACTCTGCTGCCAGTATTATACTGTTGTTTTTGCAGTATAATGCAGCTAATTTTATGGTAATAAACTGTAAAATTACTAATTTTACAGCAATAAACTAAATTTGCCAATTTTAAGTTTATTACTGTGCATTTTACAGTTCTAAATTGGAACCTCGGCTGCCAACAATATACTGCAAAAACAACAGTTCCTTTTTTGCAGTGCCGACTTGTAACAGCATCAAAAACCTGCTAGAAATTTTTCTTTGCTGCTCCCCTTCAACTCCTGCATCCAGCAATAGTTGTTGGTTTTTGACACCAACGTGCAGAAAACTACATTATAGCAAAAATCCTAGTGGCCAAAATGATCTACTTTATACGGTTTAACATTTCTAAAGATTACTCTAAAACCTCAACAAACCCACACTGTTAAAAATTTTCCTGAAATTTTACGGTAAAAGTTACTGGCATCCATGTTGCCAGTAACTTTCACCGTAAAATCCAATTTTACTGTAAAATTTTACGGTAGAGAAAAGTAGAGTTAAAAAATGCAAGTAGCTAGGACTCGAAACTCAAAGACCGCAGTTATCGCATTTCGCTTCTCTATCCACTGTACCGAATAGACCACACATGACGAACAGAAATTGAGTATTACGTGCTTCACTCAGTAAGTCACGTGGTTTATCAACTGACGCTGTAATCGTTTTTTTTTATGGTACAATTTACTGTAAATATTTTCGTTACTGTAAATGCATCATTTTACAGTAATATTTACCATAAAAGTTTCCTGAATTTTTAACAGTGCAGTGAAAAGAATTTTCCCAACAAAATGATGTCTGTGGTAAATACAGTAGACATTTCTAAATCACAGACACTTCTTAATTAAATCTTTCAGTTGTGCTACAATATCTGCAGAATCATATTAGCCCATACTCCATTACACTTATCTATGCAGTTTTTTATCTTTTTAATTCTACAGAATATGCAGTTGCATACGCTAAATTGTTCATTACACTGTAAAAAATGAATGTTGTTTTTACGGTATGATACAGCTAATTTTCTAGTAATAAATTAAAAATGGTTAATTTTACAGTAATAAACTGTAAAATAGGAATTTGACAGTGATAAACTGGAAAATTGCTAATTGTATAGTTTATTACCGTGCATTTTACAGTTTTAAACTGAAACCTAGGCTTCCAGTATTATACTATTGTTTTTACAGTATAATATAGTTACATTTTACAGCAGTAAACTGTAAAATTGCTTACTTTACTGTAAAAAACTGAAAAATTGCTAGTTTTACAAGTTATTACTGTGAATGTTCAGTTTTAAATTGGAACCTTGGCTGCCAGCATTATACTGTAAAAATAACGGTTTATTTTTTGCAGTGTTGTAGATCTAAGAATAATTTTACGCAACATAATTTCCAAAATAAGATCCTTATCTGACTTAGCAAGTTATTACGGCTTTTATTTATATAGAAAAACCACACGATTTGCATTTGTATTACATACAAAGTCGATCTATCTGAGTATAAAGTTAGAATCCCACTTTGCGTAACGTTTGTTAACTCTCATGGTAGTATCAGATAAGGCAGCCGTAGGCCACCCGTCGATTGCGATCGACAGGTCGATCTCGGGCCCATTTTGAGTCCATCGCGTTAATATTTTGAACCTTGCTATATGTCTGAGCAAGATTGATAAACATTAATTTCTTCTCCGAACTTTTCGACCGTAGCGCTTCAAAACCGGCGCCAATCAATTCCTCGTGGCCAAAAACCCCAGACCCCCAAGTTTACCGGAGTTTATTTATTCTGGGGCGATTTTCGACATTACAAACATCTCTCGTATTATAGTATAGGATTCAGTGAATTTTTCGCAAAATATCGCCAATAGCGCCAAGTTGAACCCAAATTCAAAAAAT
Organism: Uloborus plumipes; assembly: GCA_038373865.1. Taxonomy (NCBI): domain Eukaryota; kingdom Metazoa; phylum Arthropoda; class Arachnida; order Araneae; family Uloboridae; genus Uloborus; species Uloborus plumipes. The sequence goes on along the minus strand of JAXGGA010001776.1, from coordinate 77,069 downwards.
AATTTTTCACCAAGTTTGTCGCCAACTTGGCGATATGTCGCCACTTGGCGACCTAAAGCTTGACGACATATCGCCAAGTGGTCGCGCCAATTCATATCACTTGAGTCTGCATTGAAATTAACACTGATTTACCCCAAAAAAGGGGTAAAACACCCCCTTGGGAACATTCGAATGCAACCACAAGGGGAGGTGCACAACTAGACCATCCTCATAGCCTACATACCAAGCCAGAAGCTTCTACGGCATATAGTTTTTGAGTTATGCGACATACATACGCACATACATCCTCACATACGTACACACAGACGTCACGAGAAAACTCGTCGTAATTTACTCGGGGGTGGTCGAAATTGATTTTTTGGCTGTTTGGATGTTGTTAGGTACATATGCACGTGCTGATAGGTCGAAAAAACTACGCGACATTCATTCGGGGGTGAGCAAAGTCAAAATTTAGACCGAAATTTGAGTGAAATTTCTTTTGTGATCACAATACTTCCTTTACTACGTAAAAGGAAGTAAAAAGCTCTGCACAACAATGTTAAATTCAAGTGTAATTTTACAAAAGTTTATTGGAAAAAAATAACATCTGCTTTGTCCTCGCAAAATTGTAATATTATACGTCTTTGGCTAAAATCTTAGATCATCGCAAGGTGACCCATGCGAGCTCTAAAACTGTGAATACGTTCAGGTTTGGCGAGATTAATAACATTCAACAACGGCTATTATGTTTTTTTATTATTATTATTATTTTCCATTTAATGAAGTTTTCGTTTCGGTTAAAAGCAGCTGTTTTATTTGCTTGACCAATTATTTTTAATTTTAGTGAAACATTTAGAGAAATTATTATAACATCGAAGGTTGCCAAATAGACAAAAAATTTACCATCGCTGTTTTCATTTTTGGCAATTATTTATATCTCACGAAAATATTCAAAAAGGAGCACAATTTTTTATTTTTATTTTATTTTATTTTATTTTTTTTTTCTGTTTACTGCTTCGAAAGCTTTTCTGTGACTTTCCTGCACACAGATTGCAGCAAAAAAGTCATCCAGCCTTTAGAACGCTAGTTTCCTCAAAACTTTTGATAATTTGCTTATCGGATTATATATATGCACTAGCTTATACCCAGCTCTGCTCGTGTGCTAATTAATACAACATAGTGGTTTCTAATGGTGGTTTAAATAGTGTTGAATACAAATAATTGCAGTAGTACCTTAAATTGATAATTCATTGTAAATCGTAATCTTTGTTGAAAAATACTCATACTTAAATGTGTTAAATTTTATCAATTTGTTTGCGTAAATGTTTATCCCTATTACTCTACAATATTCAAAATTGAAAGAAATGGAAAAATTTGAACTTTGAGCTTTTTGGATTTTTTTTTTTTATTTCAAAATTCCACTTATATGTGAATTCTAATGCATCAAGAAACCACTGTGCCAAGTTAGGTGAAAATCCGACCAAAACTGGATTAGTATAAGGAACAAACATACAAATGTACATACATACATACATTTTTATATACATATAGATGTAGATAAAACAAGCACGGTTCTTGTATCTCAAAATATGTTTAAGTGGGTTAACAGACCTTTATTAGAGTTCAATGCCTTTACTTAATAAGTGTTGAAGTCTTTTCTGCTAAGAGTAAAGAGACAATTTGAAGTCAGCCAAGGGCGGATCCAGCTTCTGGTTAAGGAGGGGGTCATTTTCGGAAAGGGGGGGGGGGTCAAAGTGCAATTTTTGTGCAAAAATGGGGGATTTTGGCAGTTTTTTCGTGAAATAAGTCCCAAAAATGCAATTTTTTGCTATATTTGGTCGGTTAAGGGGGGGGGGGTCATGACCCCATGACCCCCCCTCTGGATCCGCGCCTGAAGTCAGCAGATTCTGTACTTGTCTGTGTATGCAACCATCAGTTTGAGTCTGTAGTGAATACTTCAATCTCCTTCTCCCCACCCAAGTCGTCTTGTTTTCACATCAAACTTGGAAAATAGATCTTCAGTTAGTTTAGGTTTCCGACGTATCTGATAAGGGAACTGGGTGAATTTTATCGGCTGCCGAGAATCCAGACATTTATCAAAATGATATTTTAAATTTTGAATTTTGATATCTTGAATTCAAATTATGATTTTCGTGATAGCGAACCGAGGTAAGTGTGTGTGTGTATGTGTTTGTGTGAGGTTGTGTGTGTGTAAAACTTAAACTCTTTCTGAGGTCCCTGTCAAAAGTTAAAGGAAGCCAATGAGGTCAAATGAAAGTAATTCGCTCCTTGCTTAAAAAAGGTGCACTGTAAAAAATGAATGTTGTTTTTACAGTATAATACAGCTAATTTTATAGTAATAAACTAGAAAAATTGCTAACTTTTCAGTAAACTGTAAAATTGCTAATTTTACAGGCTATCACCGTGCATTTTATAGTTTTAAACTGGAACCTCTACTGCCACTATGATACTGCTATTTTTACAGAATGATACAGCTAAATTTTACGGCATTAAACTAAAATTGCTAATTTTACAGTAAGAAATTGCTAAATTTCTAGTTTTGCAGTTATTACTGTGCATTTTACAGTTTTAAATTGGAACCTCGGCTGCAATATTATACTGTGAAAACAACAGTTCATTTTTTGCAGTGTATTATCACTAAAAAGTCTAGACGGGTCATTTTGACCGCAAAAGAAATTTAATTACTCGTTTTTTTAAATCTGTTTTTAACTAATCTGTTTAATATTTTCAAAACTTTGCCTTAGTATTAGTTAATATTTTTCACAAATAAAATATTTTTTGAAAAAAAAATTGAACCGACTTCGGAACTTCACTCGGCAAGTGCTCTAAAAAGTAAAAAATAATTTTATTCTTTGAACACCATCGACACTACATTTAAACATAAGTTTTGAAGTCGGTGCAAAAACACTATATAGAATCATACGAAACTATAATTTAACTATATATATAAATTGCAATGAATCCAGGTTCTTTAATCGCATTCGCATACACTACATTGACAACCACATATTTATGTAATGGTACAAATATTCAGCTCTTAATTTTCAATGGTTTCTCTGAAAAATGTTGGCAAAATGTAGATAAACATCATTTCACCTATAGTTTTTGCACCGACTTCAAAACTTATGTTTAAATGTAGTGTCGATGGTGTTCAAAGAATAAAATTATTTTTTACTTTTTAGAGTACTTGCCGAGTGAAGTTCCGAAGTCGGTTCAATTTTTTTTTCAAAAAATATTTTATTTTATTCTTTTTAGTGTAAATGTACATATGAAATAAGGTAATGTTTCCATTACAAAACTTCACCTAATTTGCTTAAGCAAATGCTTTATAAAATTTTTTTAAACTATGTAAGGAAACCTCCTCTGACTGGCACAGGACAAATCCGCCGCGCCATTTCCGAGGGTGAGAAAGTTGTTACTGGTTTAAAATTTTCATTCTTGGCGACACATCTTCATTTGGCGACAAAGACCTAATCTAAAAAGCGGAATTTATTCCCGGACCACTTATAATAGGGGGAAATCGCAAAGAAGTCAAAAAACACACAATGCAGTGTAAATAAATTTAAACTTCGCCAATTTTACTTCGCCAAATATTACACTCTACCAGCTCAATCGGCAGATTTGTCCTGTCGCACAGAAACGGCGGGGAGAGACGCGGCGGAAATGTCTCATGAGGAGAATGACAGAGATAAATTTTGCGTCGGAAATGTCCTACGTTGCGGCGGAAATGTCCTATGCCCTACAAAAGTGCCACAACTCAAAAATTGTAATTTTTGAGTTATGACGTAGTTTACACGTCTCTACCAATCTTCAAAAGAGTCAGAAGTTGCATTGAAAAATCAGCCGCCAGAGCGCAGTTATGGCATTTTGTTGTTATCAAGATGCATAGGACCCCTTCCACTGAAATGCCACATCTAGAGTTGTCGTCCAGCCGTCCGTCGCAGCGTAACGTGCGTAACTAACGATCATAGTTTGAAATGTATTGGTCTTCATATTGACAAATTCAATAATACTAAACTGTGCCTAATCAGCTCGGGAACAGTTTTTTTTTTTCATTTCCTGTGGAAAACGTAGTATTTGAGTTGTGGCACTTTTGTAGCAAGGGTGCGATATAGTCTATCTCTGGCAAAAGATGCTCTGCCTGGGACGCGCTTACTTGTGTTTCATTTAGAAAAAGAAATTCATAGCTTAGCATTCATCGTTATATGCAAAGCAAAGTCTTAGTTTGAAATAGAGCAGCTGCTTTTCCCAACCGTTGTTACAACAGCTAGAATAATTCAAGTTTAACTTTATCTGAAGTCCACTTATCTTACTAGAGACAACTTTTTCGAGCCACGGCAATATGCAAGAGGGAGGTTAAACTCCCGTCCATTTTTTAAAAATTGCATCAAAACCGCTTTGCTTAATGGTTTCCATTCGTTCAAGAACTAGGATTTCTGTTCATAACTTAGTGCTTGTCCTTATGTCACTGTTTTCGTCTCGTCTTTGCTTTGCAGACATGTTTTTATGCTTTTAAAAATTATTTTTCAGTTTATTCCTTTGGTTATTTATTCAAAGTTTAAATTTCCGTTCATATTTATTTTGGCAAGCCTTTTCCAAATTCTACAAGTTTTATGTCTTTCAGTCCTTTAATAACATTTCTTTTTCGGCATCTTTTGAGCAATTGTTAAGCGCAGATCAGCTTATGCATGCTCTTGTGAATTTTACTCAGAAAAACTGGCAAAAATGCTTTTTAAGTTTCTCTTCTCTGAAAAAATTTTCATTATTATTATTATTATTTTCCATTTAATTTCAAAAATGAAATTATTGTTATCGAAAACGTTTACAAACTTTTACTGTATCTGTATCTTCTTTTGAAAAGTATCAAACGCTTCATTAACCATTGTTGTGTCACAATCCTATGCCAAGTTCTTGTGCCTCACTCACTCTTTTAAAAGCTCGTGTATTTTGGTGTGCGGGGACGTTTTTACCCGAATGGCTGATGTATGTGCTTGTCGTATCGAGACTCATTGAGAAGCATGATTCCCCCCCCCCCCCAAAAAAAGGCTTTTGCCATTTTTAAGTCAACCTTTTTACCATTTTACAGTCCACGCTCCTTTGAAGTAAACAAATTTACACAATACAGCCATCCATACAAAAACTTCTACAGTATTTCAGTTTTCGATAATATTTTCCTTATTGACATTTTAACAATTATAATAATTTTTTATACGAATAGATTTGAATCCTGCGCTTTTTTTGAAGAGGGCTTCAGATATTTTTTGATTACTGGATTCTCAGAAGAAATTCACCACTTAAATTTTCGTCGTTGGCATTCTTGTAATTGTCATTCTCATTCATCTTTTTTTTTTTTTTTTTGTTCTTTTTTCGAAATGAGGAGTCCCTTTGAGGGCCATTTCTTGAGTTCCTCAAAGTATATTTGTTTCTATATTCATAGTTATTAGAAATTAGGTTGTTTTTTTTTTCTTATTATTATTGTTGTAATTTCATATTTCGACACCAACAAAAATTTCAAAATCAAATTTATTTCAACTACTTAATATTTATTACATTTTATACGTTTCAAAAAGAAATGCATTCAAGAAGTGAGGACGTGTGGGTATACGTACTTATTTTTTTGAGGTGCACTGCAGACAATAAACAATTATTTTTATAATATAATACTTTCAGCAGAGGTTACAGTTCAAAACGGTACAATGCATGGTAAAAAATTGCAAAATTGCTAATTGTGTATAAAATTGCATTAAGTTCCCGATCCCATTTCTGATCTTTAAATCCAAACTTCCATAATTCCTTTCTTAACACTTGCCTACGCTATAAATTAAACCTATGTTTTATGTTTCATTTTTCTAACTTTTATAGATTTCGCCTGTGCGTTAGTTGTCTATCAAAACAAGCTACCTCAGCAAAAAAATCTGCTGGAAAGCTTTTAAAAATCTTCGGAAAATTTAAGCATATTTGAAACAAGCTACAAAAAATCTAAAGAATATTTAGAGAAAACTAAAAAAAAAAATTGGATTTTCTGCAGATTATATGCAAGACAAAATCCAAATTTTTTCTGTCTTCTAAAAGTCTGCAGAAATCTTAAAACAAATTAAAAAATCATATTTTTTGCCGATTGTTATAGCTGGAACTTTACATACAAGTAAATAGACTTTTTTAGACGTTCAGCTAAATTGAAAATTTCAATAGCATGTCTTATGTCCGGTTCATATTGTAAACAACTAAAAAGTTATAATTTCTTTGTGTCTACATTAATATGAAATATCAATAAACTTACTTTTATGTTTATCAAAAGCAGGTAAACCTCTCCCTACCGACTATGAGCATACAACATTCAACGCATCTACTAAAATTTTCTACTGTTTCCAAATGCATACGCCGGGATCTGGGGAAGCAAAATTATTTCGTAGATAAGGTATATCTGATCATTCTTCGGAATTTGCACCATATTTGACGACAATTTCATTTGCACAGCTGAGCGTAACTGGTTTTTCTGCATAAAATAGCTCACGACTCGTTGTCTAATGAAACAGTACTATGTACAGTAAAAACACAAAGGGAGATGGTTTTAGTTTGATAGTTTGACTTGAATTTGCTACGACTACTTTTAAGAATGAGTGGACTGCATTAAAACGTTGCTTGTGTTTTAAAGAAAAATAAGTTTAATCATTGTTAAATTCAAATACATTAATAGTTCAATTATCTCTCGGTTTAAATCATCATATAAGGCATTCAGGCCTAAAGTGGATTGCTTGAAGTTATTATCAAAAAATAAATAATTTATTCCGCAAGAACTGTGCTGTTATGCAGAATTTCGGTAATGTGGTCTTGGCAGATTTTTCAAAAATCTATACCAAACAACCCTTTAAAAAAATCATTAAATGTTAAAATTCCGCCGAATAAACAAATTGGGCTGCAAAAATACCATAAAAAGGTTCAATAAAATGCAAAATAATCAGCCAACTACGTTATTTTCTGTCAATCTCTATCACGCCATAATCTCCACTTCATTAAATAAAAGATACTGTTTAAGAAATTTTACTGTTATAAAAGTAGAAATCTTATTTATTTTAAACTAGTGGTACCCGCACGGCTTTGCCCGTGGTATAAAACTAAAACGTCATTTGGTAATAAATTGATATCGCAGAAAGAATACACAATTTTAGTTATAATTCAACTATAATTCCTTAAAACTATGATATAGAAATAAGACAAAAGAGAAAATAAGAACAATTTTGTTATTTACAGAAACCAACAGAAATCTTACCAAAGTTTAAAAGAAGAGGGAAGTTTTCTTTCCTAGCTTTAAAAACAAAATAATACATTTCCGAAATGAAACATTGCAGAAAGAACGTTGCAATACTGCAATTTATACGATATTTTTATAATTTACCGAGTTTTAATTCCTTAAAAACTGAAAAAAGGAAAGCAGACGATTTTTTTCACAATAGTTAAAAAAAGTCTGGCTTTGAAGAGATGGCACTTGACTTCTCCTTTTTTCAGAATTGTCTATTTTCATGAACGGGTGATACGCAGATGAAAATTGAAGAAAGGGATTCGCAATTCGTATTGGTTCTAGAGCTAGAAGATGTCACCTTGCTCATCTTCAATGCGTCATAAAATTAAAGAAATTAGCTGAAGAGATAAAACATTTAAATTTTGCACGGTCAATGCAAGATGTCTCATTGGACAGCTCATAGTCTACGTAAGTGGGTGGGTCTTTGTTTCACCTCTCCCTACATCATTGGTCAAGGACTGCAACGAATCCAATATTTAGTTTGAATTAAAATTGGCAAAATTAGGGTTGCAAAAAAATAAAAGAATGCAGTGCTGTCATTTTTACTTTTGACGCCAAGTAAATGCAATTACTGCTGCAAATTACAGTCCAACAATAAATAATCACATTGCAAAAATGTATTTGGAGCACTTTTTTCTTTTAAACTTGACTGGTCCTAAAAATTTTAAGTATTAGTCATAGAAATTTCGTGCATTATTCTTCACAATGATAGTAAAAACAATAAACATCGACAAACATCAACCAGCAAACGAAAAATTAAAAGCTAAATTCGTTCACTCAAGACATTTACTTGAATTTATATTGAAATAAATTAATAATGAAGTAAATATATTTTGCTGTCGAAAAATTTAGACTGATTTACTAACATGTTGTCTATTTTTTGACCTCATTTGGTTAAAGAATTATTCCCTCTTCAATACAACTTGTCAGATCGCCAAAATGTCTCTAAACTCACAAAAATGGTACGTGTCAGTTTCTTCCTTCTCTACCTCTACATATTTTAAGGAAAGAACTCGATTTCTCATTTGATTGACAGGTGCCATCTCATCACGGTTAATATATTTCATTTGACTAATTTTAATAAGGCTTGCAGTTTGGATTGCTACAAAAACAAATACATTTTTAAAATTATTAATGGAAAAAGAACGACACAAATAAACGAAATAAAAACGTAACCTCGGTAACAACATGAAAAGTTGATTTCTGTTGATAAAATAATTCATTTCATCTATATTTTTAAACAAATTTTATTCTCGAGCTGAACCATTTTAGAATCGTTTTGCTTGCTTTGCTGAAGGTAAGCCTTGAATTTCCGGGATTCTAAAAACAATTATTACAGCTCTTCTAATGCTCGTAGAAACTTCAAACTGACATCGTTTTTAGCAGAAAATTTCAGGCTTTCGAATGACATAAGACTTGAAAATGTGTATGAAATATTTCTTCCTTATTTTATCGAATTTTTGCTAAGAATTAGAATAGAAAAAGAACGAAATAGAATTTTCGAAAAAACGCTTCGTAGCGCATTACCCCATGCTACAAACTAATTTTTATGCCAAATTTTATGAAAATCGACCGAACGGTTTTGGCGCTACGTGCACAACAGACAGACAGAAAGAAAGAAAGAATGAAAGAAAGACAAACCCACCTTCAGCTTTATTATTAGTATAGAGATAATGCAATATAAGCGAGAGAAATATATTTGCCGAGTTGTAATAACATTGTCGAGATAATTTTTCTGAAATCTTCAAGTCTGAACCATTCAAAAAACACTTCCTAAAATGTAAAATTCCACTAAATAGTTAGATAATTTTATTTGCATAAAAATCATTAAAATTTCCATTTAAATTCAAAATGATCTTCCTAAAAGCTAAGAAAACCATTAAAATCTAAAACAATGCGCCAGTTTCATAATTTCATCATTGTATCGTTTGTAATAAAAAAAGGAAAGCTGTTGATGAAAGGAGAAAAATTGTTGACAAAAAATGTGCTAGTATAGTAATGACTTGAATTGAGTAAACCTGTTTGAACTCGAGTTGAAACGCATTTAACCCCCTAACTGAGATCGAAGATTCGAGTTTTAAACTGTCGATTGGATTTTATCTGTGGTAAAAAAAAATACTAACAACAAATACATAAATGAATAAATAAGTAAAATAATAATAGTAATCTCGCGTTCAAATTATTCTAAAAAGAAAACGGACTTATTTGTAGATTTTTGTGAAGGATTTTATTAAAGCACTGATACAACTCCTGCTGTAACTAATTTAACCCATTACTGCCTGACATTTTTTTTCCAAAGATATTTTGTATACTGGTTACAAACAGTGTTTAATGGACAGGAAAAATAATAAAAAAAAATACTATGTAAACAATATTTTTTTTTATTAAGGAAAGAAAAATCGTCCCTTAAAAGTTGCGATAGACCCCAGGGGTACACACTTGTTTTAATAAAACAATTTTCTGCCTACGATATAATATTTAAAAGGACATTTTATTAGAAGAAATAAAATCAGCAATTAACATAAACTGGAAAGCAGGAAATAACTTTGAGAGCTTAGCTTTTTTTTCTTGGGATTTAAACGATGCAATTTTTAATAAAGATCATATTAAAACTGCTACAGAATACACTTTACAATAGTTATGTGCTGCAATCTGTTAATAACGAACTGCAACAATATTAAGGTACTAGTTGAACACTATTATTTGGTTGAAATGTTCATTTTGTGGAAATTCAGACCCTTTTTTGGACCGTCCCTAAAAAGGGACGCTAGGCATTAATGGGTTAATACACTGAAGTGACAAAAGTCATGGGATAGCAATATGCAAATTTTCAGATGGCAGTAGCATCGCATAGAACAGGTATAAATGCGCAGTGCTTTTACAGAGCTTTCATTTCTGTTCAAGTTATTCATGTGAAGAGGTTTTAACGTGATGATGACCGCACGACGTGAATTATCAGACTTTGAACGCGGAATGTTAGTTGGAGCTAGACGCATGGGTCATGCCATTTCGGAAATCGTTAGAGAATTCAACATTCCCAGATCCACTGTGTCAAGAGTGTGCCGAGAGTATGAAATTTCAGGCATAACATCCTACCATGGACAGCGCAGTGGTCGACCGCCTGCACTTAAAGATCGAGACCGGCGACGTCTGCAAAGAGTCGTAAATTCTAACAGACAAGCAACACTGCGTCAAATCACCGTAGAAATCAATGTGGGACGTACAATGGACGTGTCTGCTAGAACTGTGCGGAGAAATTTGGATTTCTTGGGCTATTCCAGCAGAAGACCGACTCGAGTGCCTTTACTGACAGAACGACATCGCTTGCAGCGACTCTCGTGGGCACGTGAGCATATCGGTTGGTCCCTAGATGAATGGAAAACCGTGGCCTGGTCCGATTTCAGCTGGTAAGAGCCGATGGTAGGGTTCGAGTGTGGCGCAGACCCCACGAAGCCATGGACCCAAACTGTCAGCAAGGCACTGTTCAAGCTGGTGGTGGCTCCGTAATGGTGTGGGCTGTTTTTTCATGGCATGGACTTGGTCCTCTAGTGCGACTGGACCGAACATTGACTGGAAATGCTTATGTGCAGCTACTTGGAGATCACTTGCAGCCATTCATGGACTTCATGTACCCAAACAACGATGGGATTTTTATGGATGACAATGCGCCATGTCACCGGGCCACAACTGTTCGCAATTGGTTTGAAGAAAATTCTGGACAATTCCAACGAATGATTTGGCCACCTAGATCGCCCGACATGAATCCCATTGAGCATTTATGGGACACCATCGAGAGGTCTGTTCGTGCCCAAAATCCTGCCCCATCAACGCTTTCACAATTATGGACGTCTATCGAGACAGCATGGCTCAATATTCCTGCAGAAGACTTCCAACGACTTGTTGAGTCCATGCCACGTCGAGTTGTTGCACTTCGCCGGGCAAAAGGAGGGCCGACACGATATTAAGAGGTATCCCATGACTTTTGTCACTTCAGTGTAATACAGGAACAAAATTCATTTTAGCAGAGAAGTCCGTTTTATTGATTATTGTATAATATTGATGTGTGCAAGAAATTTTTGAGCCCCGTATGAGAGAATTTCTGTAAAAATTATGTATTAAACTGGAATGAAGAAAGAAAGCAATTATAGATAGTTTTCCGAAATAGTCATGAATACCCTAGTTAATGGAGTCCATGCATAAATAATAATGGCTCGTATTTCCCAGATCAAACAAAAATTAACCAAAAATTTCGCAAAAAGTGACCTGGCCAGTTTAGAGAACACACATACATTTAGCTCTAATTTTTATTAATATAAATATTTTCTTAAAATACATGTATTATTTATTTCTGGCAGTAAGTTTTATTAACGCTGCACATTTCTTAATACACAGATAATCATGTTTTGATGAATGATTCATCTAGTATGTGGAAACTCTGAAGTTCCCTGAACTATAGGCTCCCTTTTCGCATAATATTTAATAAGATTATGCTTGAAAAACTAGTCTGAAATTAATCCAAAACTATAACTTTTGAAAACATGGAGTAACCAACCAAATATAGAACGGAGAAGTTGGAAAAGATTAAAATAACGTTATAAAAAAATTATAACTAGCTGTCGTGGCCGTCACGAAACTTTCTTCTATATCTATCTTATGAATTCCGGTTACAAGATAAAATACGTACTCGCCCGAATACTTGGAGACAGCTCCAAATTCCCAATTATCGTAATACCAATGCAAATGCAGAATCAATGAGCGAAATTGGAAATCATTGCAAAAGCCTTGTTTAGATTAATTGCAAACATTTTATTTGTTAGTAAAAAGAAATTGCCAACAGTTAAAAATTTCAATCATTAAAAGTTTTCAGATGTTTTGATAATTAAATAGCGTGAAAGCGATTTTTTAATGAATTTATTTTTCGCATTGTTGACTAAGCGCAAAAATCACCCCACCCTCCCAATGGGGCAATTGGCGCCAAAATTTAATCGATGCTTGCTTCCATATTGGGTTAGTGTTATTCCAAATTTCATTCAAATCGCAGCAATATTTCTCGAGATACAGAAGGTGCAATGACAAATTGAGCACTTTTGATTACACAACCCCCCCCCCCCTTTAAGCGATTGGCACAAAAATTGAATCAACTGTTGCACTCTTTAACGGCTACGTGAGTACCAATTTTTAATCGATTTCGTTCATTACTTCTCGAGATATAGCAGTTACATTAAATAAGAAGAACGCTCGATTGCTTCACCCCCCTTTGAGATATTGACACACAAATTGAATCAGCACCTGTACTCAATAGGGTCTACCAATAGGGTGAACCAATTTTCGTTTGATACCGCCGGTTACTTCCTGAGATATAGCAATCACCCACGCGCAGAACACGCGTGATTGCTCCACCCCCCTTGATGGAATTCGCTAAACAAAGTCAGGTGCACCAGTTCACATGGTGGTACATATGTGCAAAAATTTTTGTTCGATTTCATGCAGTAGTTTTTGCTCTAGCGTGGCCACAAAAACTGGTCACACACATACAGACTCACACACTCACACAGAGACACACACATACACACACAGAGATACATTTTCCAAAAATGATCGAAATGGACTCAGCGCTCCTCAAAATGTGCAAATCCGTCAAAATTCGACATTAGAAAATTTTCTAAAAATGATTGAAATGGACTCAAGTAAGGATGAAAAACTGCAGTTCTTGATCACGATTTTTTTAATCACAAACAAAGTCCTTTTTCTTTTAATTTTTATTAATTAATTTTTAATTACGAACTGTCAGAAAAAGGACAATAATAGCAGAATTAAAAACAAGAAGTTTTGTCAAGAACTAAACGAGCCTACTTTCCCGTACATCAAAATCGGCATTGTAGCATCTGATCAATATTCTCTTGATTATCTGAAACTGAAAATTATGTCAAACATACCTCTATAGCACTTAAAGCTGATTTCTAAAAGCAAAATATACCCCTCTCATCAGATGAAATAGACAAGTAAAAATTAAATAAACGAGTCAATTAAGTTTTGTCGCACCTTTTAAAGAATGTAACTGTTATAGTTCTTCCGTAGAAAAATTCCACAATCGTTTTCAAAAGAAAAAAAAATAAACAAATAAAATAAAAGTACAAAGAACTTCAAAACACATTTTATCAAAGAAAGAAAAAAAAACTCGTTCGTTATTAAAATGTCTTGAATTTCATTTTTAATCCGTTGCCAGTTGTTAAATATAAATAAAGAATAAAATGCTCTCGTAAATGAAAAATTTTTGTTAACAAAAAAAAAAAAAAACTATCGTCTGCCAAAAAAAAATCATAATAATAATAAATTAAACAAAACAAATAAATAAATAAACAAAAAATCGTCTGCCCAGTCAGTCATTTTTTTCTGAGCCTGCATTTCCGCCATGTCTGCGGAGTCGGAGTCGGAATCAGAGTCCTCACAGAAGATTATTCAGAAAAGTACTTTACAATACATTATTTATCAAAACGATTTTCTTACAAAGTTAGTTTGAAGGAAATCCGCCTTGAAGTTCAGAATCAACATTCAATTTAAATTTCTCCGTAGGCCCTCATGTTAAAATTTTTTCTGAACGGTTCATCATTGAACGAAAAATGGTTCAAATTGAAAAGTGAAATATGGGAAGGAGCCTCTCCGAGATCTTTCGAACAAAAATGTTTATTCAATTCCGACGGTTCACTTAAAAGTTATTAGGTGGGGAAAGGTTGTTTGAACGGTTCAATGTTGAACGAAAAAAATGTTCAAATTGAAAATTTAAATACGGTAATGAAGCATCCTTGCCGAGATCTTTCGAACAAAAAAAAGTTTTTTTAAATCGGACTGTTCACTCAAAAGTTATTAGGTGTGAGAGCTTTTTTGAACGGTTCAATGTTGAACGAAAAAATTGTTCAAATCAAAAATGTAGGTGCGGGAATGAAGTATCCTTGAAAAGATCTTTCGAACAAAAAAAAAGTTTGTTCAAATCGGACTGTTCATTCAGAAGTTAGTATCGCGGGACCGGTTATTTGAACGGCTCAAAGTTGAACCAAAAATTGTTCAAATCAAAAAATGGGAATGAGCTGTACTCGCCGAGATCTTTCCAACAAAAAAAAGTTTGTCCAAATCGGAATGTTCATTCAAAAGTTATTAGGGGGGGGGGGACAGACAGACCGACAGACCGACCGACCGACAGACACACAAATTCCCCATCTCAATACCCTACTTTCAAATTTTTAATTTTTCGATATTTATTTCATTTTTTTGTTTCTTTTTGACTTTTTTTTACTTGGCGATATTTTTTTTACTTGGCGATATTTTTTTTACTTGGCGATATTTTTTTTACTTGGCGACATTTTTTGGACTTGGCGACATTTTTTAGATGCATTAAGCCAATTTTAATGTTTTTTTCGTTTCTTTTATTTTTAACGGGAAAGTAGGCTAAAAAGGACTGATTTCCTAAGAGAGCTACAGACAAATCTGCGTATAAAAAGCTGTGTGAACGTTAAGGCATCTGGACACATTAAAACCGCTATTTTTGACGAAATTGCACATTTTTTTTTAATTAATATATTGGATAAATCAATTCCACAGTTTTACAAAGCTGGTGAACTGTTATCTCAACGTTCCTTAGGAGTAGAGATATTAGTATTTGAATGTGCATAATGTATAGTTAAATTATTGGACGCTTAAACTTTAAGTGTATTTTTTACGAAATGCACGGTTGCATCAAATTTTCTTAGTTAAAAAAAAAGAAAGAAAAAAAAAACTCAAAACATTTTCGCTTTTGGAACACTTTCTTTCTCATTATTATCTAAGGAATAAACCAAAATCTTAATCATTGCAGCAATATTTTAATTAGTTTTAATTTCTACGTAAAATGAAAATGTAGTAAAATTTCAGAAATTCTTGCAAAAAAAAAAAAAAAAAAAATTAATAAGCTCTAAAAAGTTTTATTTTCAATGTGTCTTCAAAAGTGTTGTTGTATACCACAGACGAAAGTCAGCAAGTAATTTTGGGGAAAATTCATTCTCATAATTAAAAAAAAATAATAATAAAATAAAAAACTTAAATACTTTCTAGTAAATTCGACAAACAATAAACAATTTTGATAAATGTTTTGATACTATTTTTTAAAAATTATAGCTAACATTTTTTTTTTTTTTGCTATAATTACCTCAAAAATTTTAATTACAATATTTCAATTATATTTTTGCTACAAAAAGGTTTCGAACGTATTCAAATGCCATAAACAAAATGTACTCATAGTTATCTCAACAAAATATTACTTACGCGATGTAGTAATATCAAGACGCTCTAGAAATGTACAACAGAGAGTGATGTGTAGAAAATCAATGGACACAAACTTTGCAAAAATAAGTCGAAGAAAACAATGATACGAAGGAAGTGATTGAAAACGTTTTTAAACAGAACAGACCCATACAAACATTGATGACATTGTTTTAATTATGATAAGGGAATGTCGCGTATCCTTAAGTTATTCATTAGCAAAGCCTTTTCCTGATTCCTCTTGCAATTGGGGATCGAAAAATGTTAGAACCGATTGCTATGTTTTAATACACTAGAATTTTTTTTTTTCGATTATTTTTCTTCTCCTGTATATGATTTAAGAACAATGGAAAATCTTTCACCGAGAAATTGGAGATCAGTTGATATACTTACCTAAGACAAAGGATTCTGCCTCGCTTCTTGTTCATTTATTTGATGGAACAACAACTTTATCTCGATGCAAACTTTTGATTGATGATTATATTTACCAAGCTCATAAGTAGTTTGATTTAGCATAATTTTGGGCATTTTTCCTGGTGAAAAATGGTATCATTAGCTCTGATTTTTTTTCTGCGCCATTCACTAATGATAATTTTCCAAATAACAACGTTTAAGATTTTTTTTCTAATATTTTGGTAAAATGGAGTACTCGCCCAGGTAGCACAAATAACCTTTAAACGTTTTATAAACGTTTTTAAGCGGTTGTTACAACGTTAATAACCACTTTACAACCTTTAAAAAAAGATGTGTGCTACTTGAGTCGGCTCCTTCATGAACTTTGCACTGTAAAAAATGAATGTTGTATTTGGATGCAAAATTGAGGAATAACGAGAGAATGTTTCCAAACCTGCTACTTCGCAGTATTATCATTCTTATATCGAATTCCGACCTCCGTTTAAAGACCGGCCTCGTCAATGACCCAAATGAATGCTGTTTTTACAGTATAATACAGCTAATTTTATAGCAATAAACTGTAAAAATTGCTAATTTTACAGTAACAAACTGTAAAATTGCTTTACAGTACTTAACTCTAAAATTGCTAAGTTTACAGTAATAAACAGTAAATTCGCTAATCCAACAGTTTATTACCGTTCATTTTACAGTTTTAAACTGGAACCTCTGTTGCCAGTATTATGCTGTTGTTTTTTACAGTATAATATAGCTAAATTTTACGGCGATAAACTGTAAAATTTCTAACTTTACAGTAAGAAACTGTAAAATTGCTAGTTTTACAGTTTATTACTGTGCATTTCACAGTTTTAAATTGGAATCTCGGCTGCCAGAATTATACTGTAAAAACAACAGTTTTGCAGTGTATGTATGAAAATGTTGACAATTGCAGATTTAGTATTTATTGAAAATAATGAACAATATTTTTTATTGGGAAGTTTTAATAAATTTAAATACCTATGAGGATCAAGAAATATTTATAGGAGAAATGAATACGCAATTTAATTCTGAGACATTCTGTAAGAGATAAAGAAAATGTTTCATACAATTTTTTATTTATATAGATAGATATGTATTGAGATAAATAGCAATGCCAAATTTATTTAAGCAGTCGT
This sequence comes from Uloborus plumipes, assembly GCA_038373865.1. Lineage (NCBI taxonomy): Eukaryota > Metazoa > Arthropoda > Arachnida > Araneae > Uloboridae > Uloborus > Uloborus plumipes. Next base: position 59,912 of record JAXGGA010001776.1, on the reverse strand, counting down.
CTTTGGCGAATGATTAAACAAAGGTGAATAAAAGGTGAATTATTTAAAATGGTGATTGGTATGAAAAGTGACCTGCACATCTACCCTAGCAACATAATCTCCTCGACCGATGATCGGCCATTCATCGAAACCCGATGAAATTCTCATCGGCCGATGATTGGATTCGATGAGTTCTTATCGGGAATTGCTCCAATATGTCTAATCGGCCAAACAGAATCCGAGCAGCAAAATCCGATGAGTTTTGCTCGAAATACGATGAGATTTGGAGCAATTTACGAGCAGTGCAGTCCGTGCCGATGAATTTAGGATCAATTTTGGATGCTCGGCTTATTTTCATCGGGAAAGTTGATCGGAAGGATATCGCTTTCCGATGAAAAGTAGCTCATCGAAAACCGTGCTCGGATACTGATTGGGACGATGTCATCATGCGTTACGAGATCAGTTTAAGAGGAGTTCGATGATCGGCCGAACAAAATCCGATGAGTTGGTGCTACTTGGGTAGTCTCTAGCAGATAGTGATAGTAACAATAATATCTTTCGTAATATATATTTGCTTTTGAACTTATGGGACGCATATGTCCCAAGGTCTTTGAAGAATGAAGAAAAAGCACGAAATTGTGGTTAATGTTTTCCATGTAGAAACACTGTAAACGAGAACTAAAACTTTCCCAACTCCTATCATTTACTGATGAATTCAACTTCAATGACATTAATTTTTTTCACACTGTGATTTTAAACAATATACTTACACTGACGAGGAGGTTTTTTAAGATTGCTCATGCAGCAGCATGTCAAATATCCCTTGCTTAACAGTGATGCAACTCGTCGTAAGCTTTTAATTTTTGTAAAAAATAACCACCTACCCATTTAACAATTTCATTTTGGAGACAAACAGTACCCTGATGGGTTTTTCATTTAATTTTTTGACACTAGTTTAAGTGGATATTTCATGGGCGAGGAAATTTTTATAGATTTATGAAATATACCTTTTTATTAACATGGTAATTATTACCCACAAATTTATCGTATATGATTTTAAATGTCTATAGACTCTTTCACACTGGTCAAAAGTCATAAAGCTTCTTTTTTCATTGAGTCTAAACAACTAAAAAAAAAACATTCAATAGTAAAATACGCATTTGATATCCTCTCCGCATTTCTACCAATACACATTTGACATTTGACACCTTCAGAAACCCCGCCAATTGCTTTGCTTGTCCGTTTTTGATGCTAGGGTATATCTCAACAAGTGGTTGCCTGAGAAATTTTTTTTATATATGAAGAAATACAATGATTATTAGTAGTTACAGTTTGACAAGTTAAGAACAGGAAATAAGTCGAGCCTCGTTAATTCGAAAATGCTTAAAACAAACTACGGTTAAGACGAACTGATATTAAAGGTCGCTTGGAGTTTCTTTTAATGAGATTCGATTGCATAACATTCATATTTATTACGTTTCACTCAAAGACAACATAGAGCAACATGAGGAGAATACAAATAAGAACATATTTGGAAAACAAGAAAGTTATTACACCAATCTGAAAGGCATGTTTATGTGCTTCAAAACTGTCTAGTACCACTCTCTTTTCCCGCTGAACATAAGCTATCTGAACTTCAACATTCATTTACCACAAACATCACCGCTTGCGACGACAAAATTCCAAGAAATAACAATTGCTTTATGCCATGTCTCCCTTTTCTAAAGGAATTATAAAATTATACTAAGAAGAAGAAGCACTTTTGCGTTGTTTACATTGGAATTGTGATAAATGACTTGGCACCAGAAGCATTTCAAAGAGTTAGAAAGGTATTTTATTTGTGACGTCATGCGCAGAAACCTAAAAAATGAGATTGAATCCACGCAACAATTAAAAGAATTTCTAAAAAATAAATAACTTTGTCTAAGCATTTTTAAAGTGATTAAATCTTACATTTTGAAGTATGCTTGTTCAGAAAAAAAATATACTTTTAAGATTTAAGAAACACCGCCGTTGCTTTCAATATTCCTTTCATCACTTGGACTTATAACTGTAACTCGGAAAAGTAGTTCTTTTGATCTCATCCAACTGTAGGTATTGTCAAAAACCACGACATCTGAAAGTTTAAAAAAAAGTTATAAGCAATAATATTACAGAAAAAAATAAACATGAAGTATACGAAAGTCTTTTCTTTTTCTTCAAAAACATTACACTGCCGTGAGAAGGTATGCATCCAGAAACATGTTTTACAAAGCTCTTTTGATGATTGCTACTTGTCCCCCCCCCCCACATTATTTCAATATCGTATAGTTTCCTGGTTATCATAGGCGGATTTACGGCGGTACCTGAGGGTGCGCCGTAGCGCCAACAATTTTGTTTTGAGTTTGAAAAAATTAAAATTTAAAATATTTTTCCAGAAATATAGTTTAGAGAGCTACTTGTACTTTTTCAGTTCTAACGCAAATTAATTTACTTGAAAGCCTACCCAAAAATAATTAATATACAGCTCTTTGTGTGACCCGCTTGTCACCATACATTGCTAGTGCGAGAGAAATTGTTCTACATATTAAAAATAAGAATTTTTATACATTTGAATTTTTTTAAGTAATTTAATAATTAAAAAAAAACTCATTTCGAAAATTATTCATTATTTAGTGCTGTATTATAAATTAATTGTATACTACGTCATTGGGTATTTATTCGTGTGTCATTACAATTTATTTTACTTTAAATAAAGCATAATTAATACAGTAAAAAAAAAGAAAAAACATGGGTAACGTAATATACATTATCAAAAAACATATAAACTGTTTCAAGTTCTTGCACATTAGTCCAGTTTGCAGTGCCATAAAATCTGCTCTGAAATGAGCTAAAAACCAACATTTTAAAAATGAAAATGCCCACCGACCCCTCATTGATTGTGGAATATCCTCTTCCTCTTCCCCAGATCCCCGATATTGTTGCACATCCAGAATTCACAGCCTAAATCCGCTTATTCTAGTTATCAGTACTAGTCAAATGGAGAATACAAAACAGAGAAATTTTTGGTGATCGTGACTGCAAAATTACAGAACTTTTACCTCATGCTTACATTTTCCAGATTCTTCGCACTGGTACAGTCCCGTATTAGCAAACAACTTTGTACTAATTCTCTGAATGGGTATGATTTCAGTCCTCTTTACTTCTCCAGAAACTGTTTCCTGCAAGAAGATGCCGAAGCCGACGTCGTGAACTTTGTTTACAAATTCCCGTTCTATGAAGGATCCGGGTTCTTCGACTAGGACTAACCAACCTAGGACTAACCAATCTAGGACTAACTAACCTAGGACTAACTAACCTAGGAAAAACCAACATTTTAAAAATGAAAATGCCCACCGACCCCTCATTGACCGTGGAATATCTTCTTCCTCTTCCCCAGATCCCCGATATTGTTGCACATCCAGAATTCACAGCCTAAATCCGCTTATTCTAGTTATCAGTACTAGTCAAATGGAGAATACAAAACAGAGAAATTTTTGGTGATCGTGACTCCAAAATTACAAAACTTTTGCCTCACGCTTACATTTTCCAGATTCTTCGCACTTGTACAGTCCCGTATTAGCAAATTCCTTTGTACTGATTCTCTGAATGGGTACGATTTCAATCCTCTTTACTTCTCCAGAAACTGTCTCCTGCAAGAAAATTCCGAAGCCGACGTCGTGAACTTTGGTTACGAATTCCCATTCTATGAAGGATCCGGGTTCTTCGACTAGGACTGCTTCTTCGTGTAGAGATCCTCGAGATAGTACTGCTCTCTTGGCACCGTTTAAATTCGACAAAGATTTCTTTCTCTTGTGGATAAAGTAGCGCTCTGGAACTGTTCCGCCATGGTTTATCTGCATGAAGCAAAAAGATTACTTACAGAAAATAGGTGGTTATTGTAAAACAGCATTCGAAACTTTTGTACTATGTGAAATGAGTAAAAATAGACAACGTTTAAAAAGTACAAGTAAATACGATTAAAAAGAGTTTAAAACTCAGCAAACAGCTGTTTCGGGGCTATACACTGCAAGCCCCATCGCCCACACTGAAAAGTGAACCTACGGTTCACTTGTCAGTCTTTGGCATGTGAACCTGTCTTTTTATTTTTATTTTTATGCACTGATGATGGGGCTTGCACTTTATAACGAAACAGCTGCTTGCTGAGTTTTAAACTCTTTTTAATCGTACAGTGAACTCTCATTTATACGCCGCCTCATTTATGTGCCTTTTTCACTTATACGACGATTTTAAATGGTCCCAACACATTCCATAGCAAAATAATGATAGTATCATTCGTTTATGCATCGCTCTAAAGATAAATATTTCACTTATTTGCCGAATTTTCCCTAAAATGTGAAAAGTTTAATTTATTTTCTTTAAAAAAAGCATTTTTTTTTTCACTTTTCTCTTTAATCTTTTGCCTTTACTGCTCACAGAAGGCATTTTTCCCGCATGAACTAGAGTTCGGAGAGGGACAATTATCTATTATGCATCGTTTTAAAGGGAACAATTTGTAATTAGGTATGCTACAATTTTTGTTTTCTCTTTATCATTGTAGCTACGTTGCAGTAATTGCTAAGGCAAGTTAATATTGTTCCTTGGTTCTATGTGGGAAGCATTCATTATTCAGTCTCTCAATTAAGCCTATGTTGCGATTTTAGTTCCTCTAGAATAGGCCTATGTTCACAGTTTTACGTCTCTCTCACTTATGCGCCTTTTTCTGTTGGTATCTTGCTCCGGCGCATAAGTGAGAGTTCACTGTATTTACTTCTGCTTTTTAAACGTTGTCTATTTTTACTCAATAGGTGGTTATTTAAATTAAGAGTTCACCATGCCTTTTATCATGATATTTAAAATGTTTGCTTCGTATTAGTGTTTTTTCTTTGTTTATTTTTCAAAAAGGAAAACAGTTTATAAATGGGCAAGTAAGATGAACGGCGGAGTTTCCCATCTTACAAAAATACTTTTTTCTGAAGGAGCACACTCGAAAACATATGGGGGAATTTTTTTTCTTTGTAATGGCTCATTTTCTTTTTTCAAAAAATAATCTTAAAAGAAACTCATTTGCTGTTTCATTTCCGCTGGCTGACGTCACCATTGGACAAAACACTCCAAAAAAGGCCAATTTTTTGACAAACTGGCATTTTTGGGTTGAATTCTTTACTGTAGCGAAGCTGGAGTTATCAGAGATCCAAAACGGCTGATGCACCGGAATGGCTTTTCACCAAAGTTTGTCCACTTGAGACGTCATACCAGAATCTACTTCATTGTCAGACATTTATAAAAAAAAATTAAGAGTAAACTGTTGGAAAAATTATAATATTTTCTTCCTCATGTTATTTTCCTTTGCTTATTCTATCAATATCAGTCATTAAAAGTGGTACTTTTGACTGAAGGAAACACCCCCATTGTGTTTTTTGTTTTATGGTTTGTTAGAGTAAGCGCGAATATGGTGTAATACTATAAAACATTTAAACATTTAAAGTTTACAAATACCTTTGTGCTACAGATGTAAAGAATATTACAACGTTAAGAAGGCACAAATAAGCAGAGATACTGCAGACACGTGTTTCGGCGTTGCAAGGAACGCCTTTTTCAATGCAAAAAAATTGTGAGCTTATGGATGCACAGACATCCGACAAAAGCCAAAACTGTGCATCCATAAGCTCACAATTTTTTTGCATTGAAAAAGGCGTTCCTTGCAACGCCGAAACACGTGTCTGCAGTATCTCTGCTTATTTGTGCCTTCTTAACGTTGTAATTTTCTCTACATTTAAACATATTTCTGAAAAAGAGAGCAGGGAATATGCCTAAATTAAGTAACAGCATATCTGCAAAAAAAAAAAGAAAGACAAGGAAAGTTTTCCGCTAAAAGGTTTGACCTTTTCTCGAATTAACCTAGAATATTTCTTAAGACTTCAGAAACCTTAACAATGAAAGACCACCACGTTTCAATGAATGGTTTACCAAAAAATCTCCGATACGTCTCAAGTAGTAGCTTGCCATCGTCCTGATTTAGCAGAAAGGTAACTATATTATTTAGACAACATAGCTGAAGTTGAAGCAGAATTGTACGCAAACAGCGAGTATCCTATGTTTCCCAAGGTATAAGTTAAAGGACCTACAGTCCGTATAAAAGGTTAGACTTCGTATTTTTTTACTAATTTTCTTTTTCGCTTCAAACTTTCAATATCGTAACTCTGCACCTCCTTTTGACCACTTTTGCAATTGAAACTATATCTTGGACTAACGGTTGCAAAAATAGAAGTCTTTGCAGGTAAAACGGAGACAAAAAAAAAAAAAAAAAAAGAGAAAGAGACGGAGATTGACAGAGAAAGAGAGAGGGAGATTTTATATGTGTTTCTTACAAAAGTTTTGCATAGGGGATTGCCATCTGGATCAGTCCTAGTACCTCCCAGAAAAGCAGGTAGCTGGTCTGCATCGATGCATTTCAAAAGTTCTTCTTGCCAGCCGTCTAAAATAAATAAGAGTACTTTACATACATTAATAAAGAATCGAATCACAAAGAGTAATGTAGATTAGTGTGTGTTTAATTCAAAGGTGCATATTTACGTAAAAACTTTAAGGTATTTTGAATTACAAATGGTATGCTTAAATATTACTAAGTAATGCCTATAGCGGAAAAATGTTCATTATGCACTTACCAAACAATAAGTCTTGAGACAAATTTAACCTGGAAGCATTGTGATTGCTACGCAGATACTAATCACAGACAATATAATCTTGCAAGGGTACATTGCACCAGCTGTAGTAGCCACATAAATGTTGTCATATTCATGACATCAAAAGGATTTGAAAAATATGTGCAAAAACTGCTCTGTAGCATTAACAAATAATTTTTAGAAGTCATCAGGGGAAAGATAAAAAACTTTTCTTGGATGACTTTTCATTCTAAAGCTCACACTTCATTTCATTAAAAAAGGGGTTCTATGTAGCAACCCCGAAACATGTGTCGGCTGCTTTTTTGCAACTTTGTGCAATAAAACGTTGAAAAACCTTAATTTTTAGCAGGTTAATTAGATGTAGACATTACGGACGTATGAGTAATATGCATGCAATATGTTTTCTAAATGTTTTCATGTTTTCACAGATGTGGCTGTGAAATTTTGCTTACCTGTGCCAAAAATCTTCACTTTGTCTATAACTGTTCCAGCTAAACACGTTTTCACTATTGAAAACCCCCATTGAAAATATTTCGATGCTGAAAAAAAGCGCATAGTTAGACTAATGAAAGTAAATGCATGCCATTATGGTTTTTATGATATGTATTTTGATGTTTCGAAGCAAACCATATAAGTAATCGTATACAAAGGATCATCCATTATAGCATTCACATGCGGCCAGTCTATCTATTAACGGTAACGGTTATCTGAATGAGGAGAAATGTAAAAATTTGATGCTCCTGTTTTCAATGTACTCTGCTTAATTTAAAGGTTAACACACATTTACAAAAGCTGTCAGCCATAAAAACTAATTGACACGTCCATTTCCGCTGGTAACCCGAATTTCTGTCTTTCCATCTCATCGAAGGTCGACCGTGCCTGCATTTCTACTATAAAAAATGCTGATATTGATCAAAATACTTATTATTTGCATTATTATTGCAGGTGTATACATTATGTGAAAAGTCATCTTTTAAATGTTTGTGATCAGTTTGCAGTTAGTGAGTATTTCTAAAGGGATGTCATCATTAAGTTAACCTGACACCGATTAAAGTGGTAGTCAATTCATAGATTGTCTTTATCATTTATGTATTTACACATAATTATCGACGAATGTGTCACTGTGCATCATTTTCTTTGTTCTTAAGAAGAGAAATTATCGTTTTATGATAACTAAAATAAGTAATGAAAACTTTCGATTCTAAATTTATTAGGAACCAAGCGAAAACAGCTTGGATTGTTGAAACAATACTCGACATGCGTTGATTATACACATGTTTTCGTGGATACTCTTTTTATAACCAACAATTATGCTCAGTGGCTGTCACGTTACTTGAACGCAGTACACGCAACCATGGACAAAGATGACAGAAAAAAAAAAAAATCTAGAAGCGCGCATGCGCGATTTTCTTCCCACAAAGAACAATTACGCAAAAAGGTGCGAAAAAGGTGATCAGAATTTCAAAGCCCTCGCATTAGAAGTTTTTCTTCAAAAACATCAAATAAGTGTACGAAAATAAATCAGCAAAATTGAGCTTTCAGTTTTGAGCACGAACTAAGAGCAGCATCATATTTTTAATGAAGCTACCGTAAAGTCGGGTTACTTTGACCCACAAGGGGGTTACTTGAGCCCACAAGGGGGTTACTTGAGTCCACAAGGGGTTACTTGAGCCCACAGTAAAATCTGGGTTTGGTACTAGCGTTAGAGACTGCAGCGTGCTTCTACCTAGCGGAGAAACGAGGAACTACGTGGAAGTCTTCAACTAATAAGTACCAAACCTTGATTTTATCATTTTACTGTAATGGGCTCAAGTAACCCCCTAGGGTCCAAGTAACCCGACTTTACGGTATATATTCAAAGCAAATGAATACTCATCAACATTGTACCAATGTATTTACCACTGTTGTATTTGAGTCATCTATTTATTCTTTTTGTTTTGTACGAATTGTTAAATCAAGTAAAAAACAGTAAATACTTTGATCATAATGTAATAAAAATTAATTATGTTTTTGTGCGCAGCAACTTTGCTTTAGAAGGTTTTTTCTTCTAATATATTAAATCAAGTGTAGCATCAGGATAGCACTCATGAAGGAGGAAAGTAGGAAGGGGCATGGTAATTTTTGCGAGAAAAGGGAAGGCGCAATTATAAAATGTTTGAAATTCACTGAATTAAATTTGGACTAAATTTAGTTTTATCGAATATTATGCTTATTAGATAACAACAATTTAAAAAAAAGAGAAGTAAACTAAACAAGTGATACAATAAAGCCAACTTTTCAATACCAATGTAATATATTCAACAATTTAGTATCACTTTCTAATGGATGATTCATCTTGACTAGTTTGCAATTCATATCGCAAAATCTAGTCAAGGTAAGCCGTCGCCAGAAATTAAAGCTTAGCAAAATGAATTGCAAATTGGGATATGTAAAGTTATTGTATTAACGACAAATACTTCTATTCATTTTTTATTACTGAGAGATGGCATACTGTGGTTTGCGTTTAAAACACCCTGAAAGCTATTGAGCAAATAAAAGTTCACTTAATCGCTATTCAGCAGCAAATAAAATGGTGTTTTTATTTATCTCTGGGTGTTTTAAATATCAACTTTTACTAAACAAGCTTCCCTCTTCAAATCAGTACCACACTAGTTACAAAAGCATGGGGTTTGTGCACTTAAGATACACCCCATTTGTAAGAACCCATCCGCCAGTAAAAGCTATAGAATCCACAGACTAACTTCTATGTACTTTTCCTTCAACGTATTACAAATAAAATGAACTTAATACGAAGTAAGCATATAGTTTGATACATTACCATTAATACCGATTACCGCTTTCAAGCGTTCCGGGTAGTTATCCTGGTACGTTCTGCAATACGACATCGCATCTTCTATGACTGATTTAAAAAAAGAAAAAAAAAAATGCATCTTCAGATGAAATAGACCTTGGAGCATAAAAATGAAAGTATGTAAAACAACTCTAAAAAGCACAAATGCGTAAGAATACTGCTGACATGTGTTTCGGCGTTACAAAGAACGCCTTTTTAAAATTGAGAATGGATACCAAAATAAATGAATAAATGAGTAAATAAGTGAATTAATAAGTATTAGAATGTAAATAAATTAATAAATTAATAAATACGTACGTGATTCAGTAAATGAATGCAAATAACTATTATACTTTGCCCCATCCATTTTGCCCTGCGTGCAGTTGACAAATTACATTGAACAATTTCAATTCAATTTCAATTTCAATTTCAATTTATTTCAATCAAGGCAATACAAACATAAGCAAAAAATAGACATAACATAAGACGAATACAACAATAAATAGAGCACAAATACAGAAAAAAAAAGAACAAAATTAAAAAAACAAACGTCAAGTATATACATCATAAAACAAAAAGCCCTGATTAAGTAAAGGGAGTAAAGGCTGTAAAAAAAAAAAACAGCCTGACGAGCTCCGATCACTCAAAAGGGACAACATTACGGGCAAATTAATGAATAGGGAAATAAAGTACTCATCTGAATTCAAAAGAACATATATACAGAAAGTAAAAACAATAGAGAAAAAAATATACAGATATATATAAAAAAAAAACAATATAAACAAAGAAAAGAAAAACTTAAAATCAGAGCTAACTCAAGACATTGAGGATAAGTTAGTGTTCACAAATTAGTTTAAGTATAAGTTTAAGTGGAGCTAAGTATAATGTTTTTTAACCGTTTTTTAAATAAATTTCTACTGTTTATGCATTTTAGGCTGTTTGGTAGAGAATTCCAGAATCTCGGTCCATAGGAATTAATGCCATTGAATAATAAATTTGTTTTTGCAAAAATTGGTAAAAGATCATCACGATGCTTAGTATGGTAATTATGAACCATTTCTCGCATTTCCACTATTTCCAAATTAAACCCATTATGGACTGAATCATACATAAAAAGACCAACATTATAATTATAAATTTGTTCAGCGTTCATTAAAAAACTTCTATTTATGTTACCAAATCTATTAGTCCTATTAACAATTCTTTGAAATCTATTTATTAAAACATTAATTCTGTTTAAATTATTTTTAGTTGTTTGACCCCAGGTAAGTATACCATAATTAATAACTGAGTAGATCATAGAAAAGTATAGGATGAACAAAACATTTACAGGAACTAAATTTGACACAAAGTTCATTAAACCTAAACTACGAGAAATCTTTTTTGAAACAAAATCAATGTGATTATCCCAGCGTAAATTATTTTGCAAATTAATCCCCAAAAAATTAATGTTCTCTACATGTTGATAAGTTTTTCCAATCAACCTTAGTAATTAAAATCAAAACGTGCCTAATGTGAAAAAAATAAGGACTGCCCTGGACGTGGACATTAATTGATCTCAATTAATAGTTAAAAGGATAATTTCAAAGAAATTATCATTTTATAATTTCAAAATGTTTTTTGAAAAACCTCAAATTACAATAAAGGTACCAAATGTCGAAAATGAAGTGTTATAATTTTTTTGTTGATCTTTGGAGCTAATTTTATTTTGGGTAGGAATCAACTATCTGTCTAGGAGCTTAAAATATTGCTAGAAAGGTGGCACTGAAAATATTTTACCATTTCACTTTGCCCCACATTCTCCTACAATGTGTTTCTCATAGTCCCGAAGCATAATTTCGGCAGTCTAAAAGACCACTATGATGCAGTATGAACTGCACTGCAATGAAGTTCTCTCAAATTCAGAATGCAGTACATGCAAGCAAATCTTACGCAAATTTTAAGGGTATGATTAAAAGTTCGGATTTATTTGGTGAAAGATTTGCTTAGCTTAAGGAAGAAATTCATCGTTGTGTCCTTGGTCTCTTTAAATCTGCTAGAGGACTGCTGCGCTCTTTAAATCATTAGAGGCTGTCAGTATCAAGTCTTGCATGATATGAAATTCCAGAGTTTAGATAACTAAACTAGACGACTAGTTCTTATACATAGATGTGACAAAAGAAATTTAAGTATTTGGTAGCTAAGTATATGTGGCAATTTATTAAGAAAAATAAGAAAGTACGAAACATGATTCTAATGTTGTGGCCCGTGTGCAAGATTTGTCGTCAAGGTTTAGTTAAAAACAAAAGAAGAACCGGAGTTCTATAGATTTGAAATTATTTTCTTATTTAAATTGTTTGATCTTCACAAAATTTCTAAAAAATCACATAAATTTGAAAAGAAATACGGGAATTTAGCTCCCTTGTGCTTAAATGAATGTTTTTTCTGCATACATGGCCCGATAAAAAAGAAATGAAAAAAAAAAAGGTTGTGCACAGCTTATTTTTTCAGATAAACTAATTCTTCCCTAAACTGTGTTACACTATTATTATTATCTAACATATATAGCGGTTAACTTACTGCCGCATTTTTGCATAATCTGTATACATAATTTTGAACGTAACGACTTGAAGCTGGGCCACATAACATTCTTGTTTCAAAGTAAAGCATTTAAAAATCTTTTATTAATTACTTATGCTGCACAAACGATCAAGTGAGAAAAATTCAAAAACACGATTAACTGGCTCTAATTATTAAAATTGACAAAAAACTACTCGGTACTTATGTTTTGTTAAAGATCTGGTGATTACTAAGTCAGTAATAAAATACATGATTACTTTTTCCAACTCCACATTCCGAGCCTTATTTTTCACAAATAAAAATAATAGGTAAGGTAGAAAGGCATATTTCTTACGTTTTCTGTTAGAAACTTGAGCGAAGGTCAGTCCTTCATAGTTGTGTATGTAAATACATTTATCCACTATTTTACCAAGCTGAAAGAAAAAGGAATTAAAAGCACATTATTGAATGACAAAATATGTGAAAAGAACAAAGGTTCATAGAACACATTGATGGGAGCAACTTAACCACCTCTGGTGAACAATGAAAATCAAACCACTCAGAAACGTTCCTGGAAAATAATGGGTAGCTAATGTACCTATTTTCTGTCAGAAACATATCTGGAAAAAAACACTACGTTTTCTGCTAAAAGTAGGTACCTTTCCTAAAACTAATCTGGAATCTCTCTGACTGAAGAAGTTAGAAATCTCGCAGTAAAAGCCATTCGTGTCTTTGGAATAAATCTCAGGACCTTTCACAGAAAACTTTGATAGGTTTAAAATAACAGCTTGCCACTTTCCCGATTTACCAGGAAAGTTCCTAAAGCATTGCAAACAAGGCTAACTATGAGGCAAAATTTCAAGAAGGTATCAAGCATCGTAATTGCTTGCAGTTTTTGAAAAGCTACGGAATCCAAGGATTTTTATTTAGTTTTCACTGGAAACTTAATCTCTCTCTCTCTCTCTTTCTCTCTCAATTTGGTTAGTTAATCTTTAAACTGGTAGCTAAGATTGTTTTTGCAACAGAGAGAAGTCTGCCTTCATGCAATTTGTAGCAATTCAGAACACTTTTTCAAAAAGATACTTGATTTTCACAGGAAATTAATGAAAACCTGTGACATCCCGGAAAGTTGTCCGAAAATAAATCCGTGACGTTTTGGAATTTTCTTACAGTTCATAGTTAGTAGTTGGCAACTAGTTATATCTACAGGAGGTGTCCCAGTTTAGCGTTTGAGAACTTCTAGGAGGGGTAGGGGTGCATCCTGACGACTCGAAATCATATAGAAATGGAGGGTCGGAAATACTTTCCTGATGCGTTGATGTGCACAGAAGCACCATAATGAAAAGAAACCGCAAGTGAAAAATGTTTTAAATAATAAAAATATAAAAGCAAAAGGTAGATGAGTCAAAGTAGGTGTTCGAAGTTTTCTCCCCCGGCTATAAGTCCCAACTCATATCTTTGCCGCAAGAAGATCCGAACAATTTGAAATACTCTCGGATTATTAAAATTTCGCCGCGTCGGGAAACTATTTCCGACCCTTCATTGCTATATCTGTACCTCAGAACCAGAACAACGTTAAGTCCAAAAATGGCGATTTTCACTTTTTTGCTGCCTTGTATGTTAAATCTTATTCCGCATCGACCCACAAGAACATTATTCTAGAAAAAAAGTCTTTCGCAATTATTTAGCAGCGTTAAAAGAGCGCGAGTCCCATCCTTTGCATGCATCCGACAATCGTTTTCGCCCGCTACTGAAAAGTGATGAAAGTGGGCTTACGTTAGTCTGATTCTGAGGTACAGATATAATCCCTTCATATAGCAACTGACACTTCATTGCTGTATCGAGCCGTTAAGATGTATCCCTCCCCGCCTCCCCACCATTCCTCCTAGAATTTCTGAAACACTTAACTGGGACACCCTGTATGAATCTCGCATCAAAGGGAAATTATAACTCTTGGAGACTTGCAGCGATTCAGGTTTGTATTCTGCAGAGATGGCTCTACAGCCGGCACCAACTGCACCCCCCCTCGCCCCTTTTAAGCACTTGCATTTTATACTTACTTTTCTTGTTTGATCTTTAAGTAATGCCATATCTTGTTCGATATCATATGTAATCCTTCGTTCAAAGTCACTATACTTCGCTGATAGGTAAATTCCTAGATAAAATTAAAAAATGATTTTATTTGGGGATAACCATACTATAATTCTTTAGCTTAATACTGCTACAGTTGAGCCCGCTTATTGGATGATTGAATAAAGGAATATCCCGCTTAATGTAATAAATTTTCGATGAACCAAACTAGTGTATATTGTCTTTTTAATTCAAGATAACAGAATATATTGCTATTCAGAATTAGCGGAAAATTGGCTATTTTATTAAATGACGACTGTATTTATACACCAGTTGTTGTTATTTTGCTGACTCCTCAAAATTATTATCATTGCTATTATAATTACACAGGTCTGCAACCAAAAAACTGCATGGGATATTTTGAGTGTACTTTAGGTTTTTCGGTGTGCTGAATTCGAAAATAAATTCCGTTTTTGTCCATCACGTACAGTTTTTTCGCAAAACGTGTGTACTGAGTGTCGTAACGTACCATTTTACCTCTATATAACTAAAGAAAAACTATACTAATTTATGATTTAAGAAAATAGTTTACAATAAATAGCTTTTCTTATTTGGTTCGTAGATGTTCCAAGGGGTTGTTTTACCTCTTCTTTGGGGTAAATCAGTGTTAATTTCAATGCAGACTCAAGTGATATGAATTGGCGCGACCACTTGGCGATAGGTCGGCAAGCTTTTGGTCGCCAAGTGTTTGACGCCAATTGGCGATATTTTGCGAAAAATTCACTGAATGATATTAAAATCAGCAAAATATTTAGAAAATTAACCATTGTTAAATATTTTTTGCATTGTTTCGTGGCAGATTAGGGGAGTAAATGTTTGAATTGTTACCTTGCTCACTCCAAGCACTTTTTTAACACTTAAGGCAACTACTAAGAAATTTACACGTAAAAGGAAGTAGTGTGAGGTCCATACCAGATTTTTTTTTTGTTATAATTAAGTATCGTATTTTTACTTACCTTTAGTGTCTATCTTTCCTACGGCAAAGTACCTTACAGTACACCCTTCTTTGTCATATCCCAAAAAGCTTAGAGGGAGATATTTTTCCATTACCTGAAAGTAATAGGTCACGGTTAAGATATTCATGATTAAATATTTCAGCAAATGAAAATCTTTATATCTTTTTGGGGAAGAAATGTTCGTTTGAAAAATTAATGAAAAAAAATCGAGCATAGCAGATGCGAATCACCGTAAACAAGGTGTATTACAGGAGATAAGAAAAATACCAGTTGAAAACTCTATCAAGTAGTAACTATTAAGTAGTGGTTGAATAATGACAAAGCAATTGTCACAGAATTGAACACACTGAGTAATGAAGCAACTTTATTAAACGCATTGTGTAAAAATGAGGCGAAACATTTATGAGCGAAAATTTGGTCATTTTACTCTGATTAGAGCTAAAATGAGAATTGAAAAAATAAGTATAATAATTGCTGAAAAGTAAAATAGGAATAAAAAAAAAGCTTTTTTTTTGGATGATTTTACATCCTAAAGCTCACACTTCATTGCATTGAAAAGGGGGTTCTTTGCAGCTTCAAAAGACGTGTCTGCAGATTATTGCAAACTTCGTGCGTTACAGCGTTGATTAGTTTTATTTTGGAGCTAAAATGTTCTTACTCCCCCTTTATTGATTACAGTGGCACAATTTCTATTGCTCTCTTCATCACGGAGAAAGTACATAATGATTCTTTTATATTTCTTAATTAGTTACGATTGGAAATTTGTATATTCACTTTAAAGTCCTCAATTCATACCTACCTCATTTGGTTTGTAGTCTTCAAGAATTGTGTCAATTCGATTTTCTTCTCGCCATTTTAAATGCTGAAAAATAATTTGAAAGCGTACAATGAAGAGTTAGAAAGTTAAGACATTCGAAATTGCGTAAAAGCTGCTTTTAGAGTAAATTATATATACGTTTCTTACTTTTCTAAGCATGGCCTCTGCATGATTAATATTGAAATTTCGGGCTAAAATGACAAAAAACTATTGTTAAATACGGACTGGGAACGTATGAATAAAAATTGAGATGGCTATTATTGTTTAAGAAGAGCAATTTTCTCACTTTTTAATCGATTTAATTAGTCTACGGTTATTATGGTTTAAAAAATCTTAACTTTAAGTCTATTGAATGAAACGCATCAAATACATTTTAAATTGACATGTATCTTATTTTCCGAACAAATCTATAATTTCTAGTCGGTTTTTTCATAGCAGATGCGTATTATTATATCGATATTTTTAACTTAAACCTTAGGTTTTTTAAAATCCTTAAAAGTCCTTTATTTTATTTTTTCTTCACATCGTGACAAAAAATAGTGAAATAAATTCTGAACTGAGAAATAATAGTTAAAATAAAATCTTCTTAACGACCGTATCTCAGCGTTTAAAATTAAATAGTATTCGAAAAACATAGAGATATAAAAACAAGAACGAAAAAAAATAAATAAAATTTAGTGCCAAACATTTTTTGAGCAAATTATTATGGATCATTTAAACCGCTACCTATTAATTGAATTTTGAATGAAAGGAGCGCATATCAGTTACGATGCAGTGTGCAAAAACAAAAAGATTGTTCAAAATGTTACCGATGATGATGATGATGTTTTTTGTAAATCGAGTTTAAGTAATTGTTTTCTACAATATTTAAGAACTTAACTAGATAAAATTTCGAGTTTTTTTACTGTTTTCTTAAAAATAAAACAGTTAAAATGCTAATTGAAGGAGGAGCATATTACCTTTTAAGAACCTGTAGAACATCATTTTGTCTTCATACACTTCACTTTTAACTTCATTTTTCATTCGTTTTCTAAGCTGTTTCAAAAATAAAAAAAAAATATCGCCATGCATTAAAAAATGTATTATGTCTAAAACAGCATTTTTTTTCTTTTTCTTTTTTGTTTCATATTTGACGTTTCTGTGTTTTGCAAATCTAGTATCTTGCATTATTTCAAAATAAGGTTTCGAGAAGCTCGGAAAACGCTCACATACACTAGCGCAGCCAGTTTAACCTTCTGTGGGAGGGAAGTGTTAGCACTCAGTTCTTACATTAAGCAGTAAATTACAGACCCTTAGCCAGAGCAAGGCAGAACTACATACACCATCATGTCGGTTATACGGTGAACTCTCACTTACTCGCCTGCCCTAGGGACCAACAGAAAAAGGCGCATAAGTGAGAGAGACGTATAAGTGAACAAGCCTATTTAAAGGACTAAAACAACATAGGTTCTAATGAGAGTGGATAAGAATGTTTCTATAGAAAAGGGACATATTACTACAAGTTTGGCAATTACTGTAACGTAACTATAATGATTAAAGGAAAACAAAAGTTGTAGCATATCTGATTACAAACTGTTCCCTTTAAAACGATGCATAATAATAGATAATTGTCCCGCTCCGAACTCTAGTTTATGCGGAAAAAGTGCCATCCGTGAGCAATAAAGGCGAAAGTTACAGAGGAAAGTAAAGAAAAATGCTTATTTTTTAAAGAAAATAAAAAAATTTTTCATACATTTTAGGGAAAATTCGGCGCATAAGTGAAATATTTATCTTTAGAGCGATGCATAAACGAACGATGCTATCATTATTTTGCTATGGAATGTGCTGGGACCATTTAAAACTCGTCGTATAAGTGAAAAAGGCGCATAAATGAGGCGGCGTATAAGTGAGAGTTCACTGTATTAGATTCTTATTAGAAATCATCAGTGTGTATTAGGTAGTAACCAAGCTGGAGGCAAAAAAAAAAAGCTCTGTACAGAAGCTAAGAGAGCCAAACGACTGACTTTAATATAAAATTAGCAAACAACCTGGGAACCGTACCATTCTGCGGTCTCTCACTTGTGTGCTAATTTTGTTACATTAGCTACCAGTTCGTTTTGACCTCTCTTAGCTTCTATAAGAAGTTTACTGCCTCTAGCACGGTTACTATTTATCCAACTGGTGAGCTCTAATAATAACAAAACTGCAGTCGCTGACGCTATACACCGAGCTGGGCGGTGTATATCAGGGTCATTCCACGTCAGTTCACCCGGTCATGTAACCCATGTCCTCGGATTTTGATAAAATTTGGTGTATTTAATATTTTTATGGTGGTTAGTAACCATATGAATTCTTTTGCCCATATGTGATTTGGTTTTTGTTTTACAGGCCGTCAAACTTTTTTAAAAAATGCATTTTCTGTCAACCGCTAAGCCTAATCTGCATGTATACGTATCTCTTCAGTAAATTGTGTCGGGTGCAGAAATCGTTCAATATTTCCAAAAATTCTCAGATATGTTGCTGAAAGTATGAGGATTTAATAAAAAAATACTTGAAATTTATATAATATAATTTTATTTGAATAAAATTTGAATAAACTACGACAAACATTTTTTTTCTTGTGCAAAACATGAGTTTACTTAAGTGGCATTTCACGAAAAGGCGGAGGTCCTATTCAATAATGGAAGCATTCGAAATGAGCCTGAAGGTGTGTTCTATCATTGCAGAGAATAAAATTAGTGGTTTTTTTTCGTTTTCTCGTTGCTATTGCGCAATATACACATTTCAGTATCAAAATTTTTGAAAAAAGTTCTAGTCATTTTCCTAACCTAAATTTCACTGAAAAGCAAACATACCTTTATTTTTAAGTGTATTTACAGCCCTATTATGCTACTTAAAATCATCTTAATCCCTTATTAAGCAGAAAGAAAAGTGAGAAATAATTTATGACTCCCAAATTCAGTTGTTAAGTTCAGCAAAATATCAGATGTAGAAAAAAAATGTGCAAAACATGAATTTACTTTAGTAGCTTTTTATGAAGAGGCGGAGGTCACATTCAATAAAAGAAGCATTCGAAATAAACCTAAAGGTGTGTTCTATCATTGCAAAGAACAAAATTATTGGCTTTTTTCGTTTTTTTTTTTTTTTTTTTGCTATTGCACAATATACACATTTCAGTACCAACATTTTTGAAAAAAGTTCGTCATTTTCTTAACTTAATTTTCAATATTTTTTGTGTAAAAGAAGCATAGCTCATTTTTTATGTAGCATAAAACGTATTATATTTATTTTTAATGATGTAAAATTGTATTGAATGTGCGAAGAAGAGATAGGATAGCACAATCTTTGAAGAAAAAATAACAATGAAAAATATGAAATTCCGAATATTATCGGATAGTTTGTTTTTAAAGTGTTCGGGTGATCCTGTTCTCAGCAAATTTAAGGAATATACTGTTTGATATTTTAACGCTCAACCTTCCTTGCATTTGCGCATGTATCAGGTCTCTTCTTATTTTATCAAAATATGGGTCATAGTGATAAGAGGGATAAAGAATGTGAGTGGGTTTTCTATTTTGGTTTGTTTGTTTTTCATTGGATTCGCTTATCAGGACGATTGATTTGCGCTGATAAATGATAATAGGAGATAATTAAAAAACTAGAGCTCCGGACAGACATAATTCAATAAAAATAAACTAGAAATTTCAGCATCCAGTTAAGAGCAAATACAGCTTTCGACACTTGCTAATGGAGTAAAGGAAAAAAATTGAAAATGTTCAAGTAAGTGACTATGCTTGACTTGAAGCAAGACTATCTTTTACCTAAGAAAGGACTATTATTTTTACTATAAACAAGACATGGTAAGATGTTAGATGAAATAACTACGTCAAACGGTCCGTAACATAAGATTCTGGAAGATGTTACTATTCTCTTCAAAAGGAGATTGAATATGTACAAAATAAGTATTCCGAATATTTCATGATAACGCGACTTCAACAAGTACTGTCCGACGTCGGAAATGCAAGGAAGGTCGAGCGTTAAAATATCAAACAGTATATTCCTTAAATTCGCTGAAAACAGGATCACACATACACTTTAAAGACAAACAATCCGATAATATTCGGAAACTCATATTTTTCATTGTTATTTTTTCTTCAAAGATTGTGCTATCCTATCTCTTCTTCGCACATTCAATACAATTATAAATCATTAAAAATAAATATAATACGTTTTTATGCTACAAAAAGCATGAGCTATGCTTCTTTTACACAAAAAATATTGAAAATTAAGTTAGGAAAATGACTAGAACTTTTTTCAAAAATGTTGGTACTGAAATGTATATATTGTGCAATAGCAAAAAAAAAAAAAAAAGAAAAAACCGAAAAAAGCCACTAATTTTGTTCTTTGCAATGATAGAACACACCTTTAGGTTTATTTCAAATGCTTCTAATATTGAATATGACCTCCGCCTCTTCATAAAAAGCTACTAAAGTGAATTCATGTTTTGCACATCTTTTTTCTACATCTGATATTTTGCTGAACTTAACAACTGAATTTGGGAATCATAAATTATTTCTCACTTTTCTTTCTGCTGAATAAGGTATTAAAATGATTTTTAAGTAGCATAATAGGGCTGTAAATACACTTAAAAATAAAGGTATGTTTGCTTTTCAGTGAAATTTAGGTTAGGAAAATGACTAGAACTTTTTTTCAAAAATTTTGATACTGAAATGTGTATATTGTGCAACAGCAACAAGAAAACGAAAAAAACCACTAATTTTATTCTTTGCAATGATAGAACACACCTTCAGGCTCATTTCGAATGCTTCCATTCTTGAATAGGACCTCCGCCTTTTCGTGAAATGCCACTTAAGTAAACTCATGTTTTGCACAAGAAAAAAAATGCTTGTCGTAGTTTATTCAAATTTTATTCAAACAAAATTATATTATATAAATTTCATGTATTTTTTTATTAAATCCTCATACTTTCAGCAACATATCTGAGAATTTTTGGAAATATTGAAAGATTTCTGCACCCGTCACAATTTACTGAAGAGATACGTATACATGCAGATTAGGCTTAGCGGTTGACAGAAAATTCAATTTTTTGAAAAGTTTGACGGCCTGTAAAACAAAAACCAGATCATATATGGGCAAAAGAATTCATATGGGCACTTACCACCATAAAAATATTAAATACACCAAATTTTATCAAAATCTGAGGACATGGGTTACAAAATCCCGTTTTCCTGGGTGATTTGACATGGATTGTGACCCTCCTGTATCCCTTGCATGTTAAATGCATAAGTTCACCCTGAACTAATCAGCTAGGCTTGGAATTGGTAATAACAGTCCCTTGCACGTTACCGGCATAAGCGCAGCCGGAATTTATTTGTTATGATAGGGGAATGGTGGTAACAGTCCTTAAATGTACACTGTTAAAAAAAAACCTGAATTTTCAGGACGATGTTTACTGATTTTAACAGGAAATTTTCGTTTTTGTTTCAAAACATATCTTTTCCGTAAAAAAACGGAAATATTCCGTGAATTACCGAGCCGTGAATTACAAAAACGGAATTTACCCGGTTTTGTAGTTGAAATACCGAACAAGGAAGTTAGAGACAGTCTAAAGAGACTTGGCGCGTGCGCAGATACGACGGAGTTTTCGACAGCATAACTGATTCATAACTGAATCAAAGTGCACAGCAAAAGTTCATCGAGATTTTATATGCATGTTTAAGCTTCTGTGAAAACGACTTGTATTATTCGCATTAGCATGGAAAAGAGGAAAACTGTGTCTCGTCGTTTGGATAGTTACTTTACAAAAAACATCACATGCGAATGTTATTTAATCGTATTCCTCGGGCGGGACGTTATTATGTGGGCCATTTTGTTTCAATTCGAAAATGCTTCGAAGAACAGCGTTGAATAAGAATTATTCCAGGATTCTGTGTAGTTAATCAAATTGACTGAAAAAATAATTTGGATCTTTTCATGTGATGTCAGGTGATTATGGGTATCCCGCGTTTCCTTGCTCAACATTTTTAAGAAGACTTTGTTTATCGAAATGGATAGAATCAAAATGGGCAACAAAAGGGCGTGTTAGTATATTTTAAAATCTACTCACTCTATTGTTGCCTTTTTTGAGCCCCTTTTATTCCAGACAGGATTTAAGAAATTTAATTTTTGTTACTGCTATCTTTATTTTAATCTGAGTCCAGACTTAACAGTGAGTTATTTCTGATGAAAACCAATTGTGCATTTTAGGAGTTGCATGTATAACTTACTGGTGCTGAGGGTTAGTAAAATTTAGTGAAATGATTTTTGTAATTTTATATCAAGATTTAAAAGCTTAGTCTCAAAACTTAGCTTTTTTAATTTATGACTTTACTTCATAAGCACATTTGTTTTAACTATTAGCTCAATGCCTATTAAGAAATGAATAAAAAAAAACAATTTATAAGTCTTTATTTAAGCATCATTAAAAGTTCGGATAGTCAAATCAGAACTATCGTGCATTAAAAAAAATAAAACTAATAATTTTCAGAAAATGCAATGAAATCAACCTATTGATCTACTAATTCACTGCATTCATGAGTCGTACCTGTACTGTTTTCTTGTGATTTATTGCATTGATTCTAAAAATTTTACTCCTGCATTGTTAATGGAGCAAAATAAGAAATAGGTAGTTAATGACAAAGAGTTAACTGCTTTTTTTTTAAAAAGAAATTAAACATCTGAATTTCTACATTGATATAGTCGAATTTTGTCCTGTGCCTCTTTTCCTCTATAATTTCTAATATTTTTATGTTGTGGGAGACCACGTATAAAAAGAGAGAAATTATGGTTATAAAATCATAAAGTTATGATGCAATCGAATATGATAAAATATCAACTAAAATAAAAAAACGAATACTCAAAAATTGAATAAACTAACATGCTCAACTACAACGAAGTTAATGTGACGAAATTAATGTTGTCAAAACTACGAAAATGATTGTCAATTTGACGATACTAGGATAAAGAAATATTTCGCTACATTTGACGAAATTCATCCCCAAAAAATGACGAAAGCAGTTTCTACAATTGATGAAATATTTTCTCTCGGGTTATATTCTTGGAAGTGATTTCATCAAAAACAAAGAAAATATCGTCAATTTTGAGAGTGCATTTCTGAAAGTGTTGATCACTATGAACACCATAACGTGAATATACGGAAATAGAGGAAATCAGTAAAAATACAGGATTTTTTTGGGGGGGAACCACGAATGTTTCAAATTCAGAAAGGAAAAAAAGAACTTTCGGAAGAACTTAATTTTTATTCAAACATAAGAGAAAATATTTTTAAAAGAATGCACCTTGTTAATACTTTTAATTTTTTGAAGTTATGCGCTCAGAAATACTATGCATTGATCATTCCATCTTCAAAATATTTGAGTATTTTATGCGAGATTGATGTAATCTTTTCAAAAAAATCATGTTATTTTAATGAACTAAAATTTTTAATGAAAAAAAGAAGCCAATTCTTGTATTGCTTTAGTATTTTTTTTAAAGGCAAAATGCTTAAGAGTTTGAAGTATGAGCGTAAATTTTCAAACTTTATCTAAAAAACAAAATTCGTAAGAGTTTTAAGTTTACATTTTTGCGCATCATTTTATCTTATACTAGCTGCCAGGGCAGCTAGATTAGCTTCCTGCGGCATGTTGATGCATAACGTCCCCCCTCTCTAACTTTTACCTCATGCTGAAGTATATTATTTGATATAATTTAATGTTCATTCGATTTCAAGACATACCACGCACGTGGCCCGGCGTTGCACGGGCACTTCGTGCCTTGAAAGTGGTAAAGAAAATTTCAAGAAAGTACTCCCCGCCAATGCGGCTCGCTAACAGGCGCTTCACGCCTTTACTTTTTTCCTATATAAAAAAAAAAATCATTCCGAAATATTAAGATGCTTCGCACCTTCAAGATGGTGAAGAAAGTTTCATTAAGCTCAGCTCGCTCAAATTAAAAAAGTAGACATGGATACTCAGTTTTTAATATAAGTAGATGGCTCTTCAACAAATAAATGTTTCAAAATATTACCAGTAGCTAGCGATAAAATTACTACATAAGTGGCCCGCTTATGAGTTTCGCGTTTGATTTAGTTAAGCCTTCATTCAAAATTCTCATTATCATTGTTATTAGGTTGTTTCATAGCAACCACGTTTTGCAAGAATGAATTTCATATTTAATCATTTATTAGGCTTAATCGCTATAAATTTGACTACTTATTAATTAATATCTTCGCTAATTAAAATTGTATAATTATATAGATTGAAACTAATGAAGCCTGAAAAATTACCTATCTATCGGTACCTGGTTCGACTTTCAGTTCATTGGCGTTCAGGAGAAAGAAGCGTGACATAGAAAGAAAGATAGTTAGAAAGAAAGATAGTTAGAAAGATACTCAGTTTTTAATATAAGTAGAAGATATATATAATTTTCCGGTGAGCTAGTTTGCTCTCCTTTTTTAATTGCTCTATTTTTCTGTTTCTCATTTTCCCATATTTTAATCACCCACATTTTTACGTTATAGGCTTATACCTATACGCTTATATACTTATATATGCAAGATGGAAAATTATTTAAATTTTGCAAAATAAACAAGCGCTTTTATAGCAGCTTAATATTAATAGCAAATTATATATGGAAGTTTAATAAATTAGACCTTTAAGTGTCGCAAAATGTGTAGATTGTGTAGAACAACAAATACACAAATTGAAATTTTAAGAAACTTTAGAGAAACATTTGAAAATTTGCAAAACAATATAAACAAAAAGAAAAAAAATATGGATAATGTGCTGCCTTATCCTTTTCGTTTGTTCTTTTTATATGTTTATATTGTTTCGTAAATTTTCAAATGTTTCACTAAAGTTTCTTACAATATCAATTTGTGTATTTGTTGCTCTACACAATCTACACATTTTGCGACACTTAAAGGTCTAATTTATTGAACTTCCATATATAATTTGCTATTAATATTAAGCTGCTATAAAAGCGATTGTTAATTTGCAAAATTTAAAATATTTTCCATCTTGCATGTATATATGTCAAAGCGTATAGGTATAAGCCTATAACGTATAAGCGGGGATAATAAGAAACGAAAAAATGAAGAACGGAGAATTACGAAACGAAAAAATGCCGAACGGAAAAATGAGGAACGGAGCTTCTGCAAAATCACGGAAATATAATTAACGAAACGGAAACACTTCGGCAACTGAGCTGCCGTATATTTTTTTCGTTATTTTCAGGACATTTTTTTAACAGTGTACATTGAACTTGCTCTCGTATGGTAAAAAATTGTTTATGTATTGCCTGTGTGCTGTTTACCAGAAGAAACTATGTTTGTATGGTGAAAAACTCATGTTTTCGGGTATACTCACACTCAGTAACTTTTGCGAGGAAAATTTGTGAATGTATGGTAAAAGACAGCTGTGTTTTGGGGATGTCCTGCTCAACTTTTCTGGTTTTGCACAATAAAACCAGCTGCCTGTTTAAAACCGTAAATTTTACGGGATTCCTTTAGTGTAGGAGACTAAGATTCAGTTAGTTTTACTATACAACTATATTCTCTGAGTAACATCGAGTGTTACGAAAGTATAAGCTAGTCGTAAGAAAAGTCGTTGCTAGGAGCTTTTAAGTCCAGTATACTAGCGATTTTGTTGTAGTACTGCAGTTATTTGTTTAGTGAAAAAACCTTTAAGAAAGTCCTGTTCTCTAGAAATTTTCTAGTAGTGAATAAGTTTTTTTTCTTTTCTTTTTAGCCTACTTTCCCGTTAAAAGTAAAAGAGACGAAAAAAGCATTAAAATTGCTTAATGCATCTAAAAAATGTCGCCAAGTCCAAAAAATATCGCCAAGTCCAAAAAATATCGCCAAGTTCAAAAAATATCGCCAAGTAAAAAAAAGTCAAAAAGAAACAAAAAAATGAAACAAATATCGAAAACTTAAAAATTTGAAAGTAGGGTATTGAGATGGGGAATTTGTGTGTCGGTCGGTCTGTCTGTCCCCCCCCCCCCCTAATAACTTTTGAATGAACATTCCGATTTGAACAAATTTTTTTTTATTGGAAAGATCTCGGCGAGTACAGCTCATTCCCATATTTGATTTTTCGATTTGAACAATTTTTGGTTCAACTTTGAACCGTTCAAACAACCTGCCTCGCGATACTAACTTTTTAATGAACAGTCCGATTTGAACAAACTTTTTTTTGTTCGAAAGATCTTATCAAGGATACTTCATTCCCATATTTACATTTCCGATTTGAACAATTTTTCGTTCAACATTGAACTGTTCAAACAAGCTCTCACCCCTTAAAAGCTTTTGAGTGAACCGTCCGATTTAAACAAACTTTTTTTTGTTCGAAAGATCTCGGCAAGGATACTTCATCCCGTTTTTAAATTTCCGATTTGAACAATTTTTCGTTCAACATTGAACCGTTCAAACAAGCTCTCACACCTAATAACTTTTGAATGAACAGTCCGATTTAAACAAACTTTTTTTTGTTCAAAAGATCTCGGCAAGGATGCTTCATTACCGTATTTAAATTTTCAATTTGAACATTTTTTTCGTTCAACATTGAACCGTTCAAACAACCTTTCCCCACCTAATAACTTTTAAGTGAACCGTCCGAATTGAATAAACTTTTTTTTGTTCGAAAGATCTCGGAGAGGCTCATTCCTATATTTCACTTTTCAATTTGAACCATTTTTCGTTCAATGATGAACCGTTCGGAAAAAATTTTAACATGAGCGCCTACGGAGAAATTTAAATTGAATGTTGATTCTGAACTTCAAGGCGGATTTCCTTCAAACTAACTTTGTAAGAAAATGGTTTTGATAAATAATGTATTGTAAAGTACTTTTCTGAATAATCTTCTGTGAGGACTCTGATTCCGACTCCGACTCCGCAAACATGGCGGAAATGCACGCTCAGAAAAAATGACTGATTGGGCAGACGATTCTTTGTTTATTTATTTATTTGTTTTGTTTAATTTATTATGATTATTTTTTTTTATCAGACGATTTTTTTTTTGTTAACAAAAATTTTTCATTCACGAGAGCATTTTATTCCTTATTTATATTTAACAACTGGCAACGGATTAAAAATGAAATTCAAGACATTTTATTAACGAACGAGTTTTTTTTCTTTCTTTGTGAAATTTTTCTACGGAAGAACTATAACAGTTACATTCTTTAAAAGGTGCGACAAAATTTTATTGACTCGTTTATTTACTTTTTACGTGTCTATTTTATCTGATGAGAGGGGTATATTTTGATTTCAGAAATCAGCTTTAAGTGCTATAAAGATATGTTTGACATAATTTTTAGTTTCAGATAATCAAGAGAATATTGATCAGATGCTACAATGCCGATGTCGATGTACGGGAAAGTAGGCTCGTTTAGTTCTTGACAGAACTTCTTGTTTCACTGTGTATATAGTATAACGACCAACTAATTATGAGTGCAGAAGCACTAGTTAGGTATTTTGAAACATATCCTTAGGAATTATTTCCTGCTGTTACTTAATCAAAGAATTTGAGATAACTATTAATTTTGAATTTTGGAAAATGTTAAACATTTATATACACATTACATGTTAATGAAATTGTTTAATAAATTTTCAAAGGCTTACTTCTTCTATCTTTTTGCTTTCTTCATTTGAAATCACAATCTCGGGATACATGTTTGGAATTTTTTTTAACTGGAATATAAAAAGGAAAATACATAATTTTACCACATTAATGAAACATAAATTTGACACTATTTTTTTGTCTTGGTGATGTTTCTTTTACTTTTCCTTTTTTAAAACAAAGTTATACTAATAATAATTAAAACAAAAATAAATATCACTTGGTATTAAAAAAGAAAAAAACTATCACAAATTATTTAAACGTAAAGGAAAGTAATTATTGTAATAACCATACTTAAATAAATAATAATTTGTAAAAAATCGTAGAAAGAGTTACGAGAGGTAACCACATAATTCTCGTAACGATTATAATGTCGTATGGATGATCGTATTATTATATTTATTATTTTTATTACTTTACTTTACAAAGATTTTCTTAAACCCTGGAAGAACAAATATCTCTAAGGACAGGTAAAAGTTTTCTCGCCCTACCGGTTGAGAATCGCTGACTTTAACAGTAATGCGTTAAGAGATTTCAAAGCTGTCAGAAATATTCTTACATCTCTATCACATAACAATTCAATTCAACGAACTCTACTTACCTCAAAACTCGAGCGTTCAATGCTTCTTAGAGTTATCTAAAACCGAAGATGTACAGATTATTCAAATCCAATCTCACATACACCTGTTTTGATCACGTGCTTTTTATGTAAGCAAAGTTATCTCTAAAATTTGGACGACTTTGTATCAAGTATTCGGAATTTCAAGTATTCGGAATTCGGGTTGTGTTTGTACTTAACGTTTGAGTTCAAACACAACCCGGTTTCCTTTCCTTATTTTTTTTCATAGAGCCTTTTCCTTGATCTTCTTATAAAATAACAGCATAAGGGCAATTCCACGTGACTCACGTTACAATTTGACGTGATTTTACAAAAGTAAATGTTATATATATTAAAGAAATACCACGCCTGATTTAAATAAAGCTGTTGACAGTCATCTGGTATGCAGTGAGAACCTGCGGATGTCAGCATTTTAAATTTCAACAGAAATAGATGGTGTTTCAACCTTAATTTAACATCGTGACTCACGTTACAAAAAAAAGGAACTCAAGTTTTTTGTATAATAAAAAATCTAAGATTCCTGCTCTTTGAGAATAATAAAATTTAAAAACTGCTTTTGATGACACAAAATATGTTTCTAAGTTATGATATATACGAAAAAAAAGTTCATTCTGCCGTCACTAATTAAGTTAATCAGTATTTTGAGTGTGACTCACGTTACATAGTTTCGTGACTCACGTTACATCTCCGTTTTAGTTCTTTACTTTACATCTTATTTTGAAAATTTTGTGTAGAAATTTCACCTAAATTCAATTAAAATTAATGCTTAATGGCATGTTTTCTTTAGTTGATCAGTTTTAAATACAGTAAAACCTCTCCGAGCGGTCACTTTTACAAAGCGGCCACCCTTCTTAACGGCCAATTTTTCGCAGCACGAATTTTTTGTCCCGTAGATTTAGGGTTAAAATTATCCTTAGCAGCTGCCATCTAACCCCTCTGAACGGTCACAGAGTGGATTCATCAATTCAATTTTCCAAAACATATGTTTGTCTTTTTTTTTACACTACTTCCCGTATTTTCTCTGTGGCTGCATTTTACTGATTTCAAATTCTCAATTCATACATCTGAAAACTTTTACAGGATACTACACACCATTACATTTCATCTGATACCAATCATAACATTTAATGTTGCATAATGGCTGTAAAATTAGTTGACTGCTGTCAGAAGTAGGCTCTTCAAAATACTTACTTTTCTCATCCACTACTGATGAATAATTACATTAAGCATATCAAATAAGAGCAAGTGAGATGTTGACCGTGCTTTTTAAAATTTCTCTTATGTTCCAATTTTATATGTATATATATTTTTTTTTCTCTCGCTCAAGCTAATTTTTTAAATCATTTTCGTTTAGATTTTCTTGGGAGATATAATTTTTTCAGCATGAGTTCGGTGGACATTGAAATCTTCTTTCCAAATGTATATGACATTTACAAATGAGTATTGAGTAACTCACTTATGACTACAGTTTATTTGTGAGGTGAATTAATGGCATTTCTCCTTGTTTTGGCTAGTCTTCCTTAGTGTATTTACATATTTGTGTACTTGTTGAAGCGATATTTAAGAAGTTTGAATTTAGCCAAAATTTCCTTTGAAAGTTTCATATGTTTATATTTCAGCTTATATTGAATTGCTAGAGACAATATCCTTAGCTCTTCGACTTTTCTCGATAGACATTCTTTCATCCAGAGACAATGTTTCTGTTTACATGTAATGTACTTCCCTTCTTGCTTGAATTTTTCTCGGCACCTTATCTGTCATTCTGAGGTTACTCGTTAAATATTTTAAAAATTTCTTTTACTGGAATAAAAAACCTTTCTTAGATACGGAAGAAAAATATGTGCATGCATAATCACATGCTACACATTGGAAAGCTGAGGGACAAAACAGGGACCCAGTGCACTAATAGAAAGATTATAAAACACTAAAAGAATTAAAATTACGCTATTTATATTTAATTTCATCAGTATTATTAATTATATATAGGTGTGTAAAAGTGCTAACGCTCCCTTTAGACCCTAAAATACCATTAGGGCACATTAAATACTTTTAAGAAGTTAATATTAGCGTGTATTGGCTGTAACTCACTTTTCGCGTGACTCACGTTACAAAATAAACATCCTTATTTTTTGAATAAAAAAGCAAAAAACTCTAAATTGGCCTATAATTTCTTTTTTGTAATATTCATGAGTAGGAGAAACAGGAAAAAAATTTTCATTCATAAGCTATAAAATTTGGAAATATTAAAAAAATCAAGTTTTCGTGACTCACGTTACACAAAATTTAATGGTTTAAAAACTACTTAAAAAAATTATTTTAAGAAAAAATTTCAAAATATACTATTAATAATTGTTTTCTTATCGAATAAATCTGCCAGGAAAAAATGCAATTAAGTTGTGTCAACAGGCTAAACTAATAAAATATGTCCGTTTAAAATTGTGTCTAGCAGAGAGAGACTCTTACAAGATTGTGAGCTCATAGAACAAGTTCTCTTACAAAAAGAAAATGATTCACCTGAAGTTACCTTATTCTAATTTGTAAACTTCAATCCATATAGAGAACGTACAAAAAAAATTAAAACAATTTTTCAACATTTTTTTTTAACACCGAGTTCCCATGTTGCCTGGAATTGCCCATAAGTAATAAGGTATTTTAATTTTTTTCATAATAACGCTGCAGTTAAGTGAAATTGTGCACTTGAACTAGAGAAACTAGAAAACTAGAAGAATTATTTTTTGAAAGACTAGATTCCCATACCGGTCACCTTGTCTAGTGGTCAGAGAAGTCTGGCGCGGATGGTGTGGTCAGGGGTGCCCACAGGGGGGGGGGGATTATGGCGCAAGTTGCGCCATCAAAATTTTTGGAGGGGATTTTTTGAAACTAATTTATTTATTTACTTATTTATTTAAATTATTTACTGATTTTTTAATAAAAATTATTCATTAATTAATATTTTCAATTTAAATTAGTTCTTTCATTTCTTTATTATTGTAATTTATTTATTTATTTTGTGTCTGTGAGTGTGCTTGAAATGTTTGGAAGAGAAAAAAAGCGATTCTGTTCTACGCATAATTAGTACTTTTAGAAAATTA
Organism: Uloborus plumipes; assembly: GCA_038373865.1. Classification (NCBI taxonomy): domain Eukaryota; kingdom Metazoa; phylum Arthropoda; class Arachnida; order Araneae; family Uloboridae; genus Uloborus; species Uloborus plumipes. Next base: position 28,599 of record JAXGGA010001776.1, on the reverse strand, counting down.
ATAATAAATAAAAAAATAAATAAAAAATAATTTTATAAATAATATTCCAAAAAATAAATAAAAAAAGAATAAATGAATTATACGAAAAAAATAAATCAATATTAAAAAATAATAACATAAAAAATAAATAAAATAAAAAAGAGAGGTAAAAATAAAAATAAAAAACATAAGAGGGTTGTGAAAAATTTTGGGGGGAAATTTGCGCCATTGAGCTTGGGGGGGGGGGGGATGGGCTTCCCTGGGTGTGGTAATGGGTTGGAATCGCGGCTCTGGCATGGATGTACTTTCTCTTTCCTCTCCTTGTCTTTCCTTTGTGTGAATGTGTTGTTATGCTGTGAAACGATACCCGCCCTATAAACGGGTTCCTGTGGCATATGTGTGTACTGCAGAAGTCAGACTTCAAACCAAATTATAGTACCAGTGCCGGATTAAAGAACTATAAATACAGAACAGGCTCTTGGGGTTGGGGGATTGAAAGATGAAGTCTAAAGGTTAAATTTTTACAACCTTGACTTTAATATTCAACTTTTCTCACAAATATAAATGAAGAAAAAAAATACGCAATGATCATATGAATAAAAACTTCAGTTTTTGCCATTGCATAGTTATTTTTCGTTATGAATAATTAGTGGGAAAAGGTTTACAACTAATTATTGTGAAAATTCGTATTTCCCTGTTATTAACCCCCCTTTTCTTGACGCAGGCCCGTCATTTCAAATTTTGCCGTTAGGGGAGGGGGGGGGGGGGGGCAAAAGGTAAATTATACCAAATTTCAATGTAAATTATATAAAAAAAAATACAAGCCACGCTCACTTATAAGTAAATACATTAATTTCCCAAAACCAGGGAGGAGGCCATCGATCTCCCGTCCTGATGTCCCCAAATGACGGGCTTGTCTTGGCATGAAAGATACAGTTGTCGCTTCTACTGATGACTAATGTTAAGTATGTACTATTGCAAAAAGCTAGACGTACGAGTGGGGAAATTTAAATGGAAAATATTTTTAATGAGCTTTTATCAAAAATTTTGATTATAATTGAGTAGACATAGAATTATAGAATTAAACCTAACTACTTGAACTCACTATAAAAAGTTAACCTAAAACAAATATAAAATATCAATATTTAATATCTTTTGGGGAAAAACTGTACAGTTTTGTCAATATTATAACATGATAATTATTCTTATATAATGTCAGAAAATTCCTTTTATCAAGAATCATATTTGTTACTTGATTTTACTACTGTAATAATTCTTTCTAAGTTTTGATGGCCTTTAGGCTGCCATAAAGCTCACTGTAATTTATATTTTTGTCGCTCACATAGACATTAGAAACGCTCGCGCACGCTTCCAATGTCAATGGTCGCTCGATGTAAAAATTATGTATCTTCATGTTTTCAAAACGCGTATTTGTGATAAGCGCGCTAAATGAAATAACATTTATTACATCATTTAGTATAAAAGCGAAGCGAAGCAAATTTCAAAAGATTGAAATTGACTGATTCAAAAAATTTAGTGAGACTAATAGTAGCTAAACACATATCTTTCATAGGGGAAGACCGCCTATATTGGACCCCCTAAGAACAGGAGACCTGTGTTGCTCAATGTGAAGCAAAACAGAAATGCAAAATAGGCCATCATAAGCTGTATTTAATCAGGAACCACCCTGGGAGCTTATATTTTCTGAAAATATGAAAATTATTTTTTAAAAAATTATCTTATAAAAAGTTGCAAAAGTCCAATATAGGAATATATGCGCCTAAATTGAACCATGCGCTTGATAAATTGGACCGTATCAGGAAATCATTGAATAATTTATATTTGAGATATACAGCTTTTTTCCAGGATTTGCAATAGAATTTCTTTTGCTTGGGCCTCTCTTACGCAGTGTTGATAAACTCGCCGATGGCATTTCATACACTTAATCATGCTTTGCACTTCATCTCTATGACAAATATTGCAATAACAATTGTTTTGTGCAGTTTCTTGCTTTTTCTTGTGTGACTTTTTCTGCTCTATGCCTCTTTTATACGGCCGTTAGAATGATTGCTGAGATAGCCTTCCTTTTTGTTCCTTCTATTTTTTTAGGCAAAGGTAATATGTGAGCTGACTTTACAAAATCGGTTATAGTTGACATGTTTTGATGAGAACTATCCGCTGATTCTGCAGAACTTGTACTAATTTAAGTCGTAGCTAGCTCTTCTACATGGTGTACAACTTACACCGAACATCAGGCCCGTCATTTAGGGGGGGGGAGGGGGTCAATTGCCTCCCCTCTTGAATTGGAGAAATCAATGTATTTGCATATAAGTAGGCGGGGGTTTTGTTGTTTTCTGGGGAAATTGTATTGTGTTTTTACCCTTTGCCCCACCCTCCTGGAAAAACTTGAAATGACGGGCCAGCCGAACATGTAACCTGTTCACTTTGACTAGTTTTATCTGGACTACTTGCCTCTAATTCTGCTGCAGCCAAGTCAATGTCATTAAATACATGTCAATTAACACGCCAAACTCCTGTTCTTTAGAATCAACTCACAGCATTTGCCATGGCCTTGATTGCGGTTTGCCCATAAGAGTTGAAAAAGTTCTTCAAAACCATATTAGATAAGGGATCTCCTTAAATTTTCTCGCATCCATGTATCACATGCTCGATTAAAATATATAGACAGAGATCTTTATGTAAGTGCTGTGCCTATCCATTAATAGAAGGATATTCTTTTTACATTGCTAGGCTTAACAGTTTTGGTAAAAGTTGTATCAATTGTGGGAATTATCGTTTGTGATCCAACCTTTTTTTTTTTTTGAACAAGCATATTGCTCACCAGGGAAGCTTTTACGATAAGTCCGAACATGGAACGTAATCTTTTGAAAATAAGCATGGCGAGCTTGCAATTCTGTTGCACTCATGCAGCAAATAACCAGTGTGTTTCCACCACGTCCACCACTCATTACTGCTCCAACCTGGTGTTTACCTCTATACGTCAATATATTTTGGGGCTTTTGAACAGTGAAAAGACCGGCTTCATCTACATTGAACATTTTAGTAGCAGATAAATTGTTTACTTTTAAAATCGTTTCGAAAATAACAAAGAATTTCATATTTTTCTCTCGGTAATCCAGCATAAATTTTATTTAAGTTAATAACTATGCTTAACAACCTGAAACTGCAGCTTAATAGATGAAGAGAGAAAAAAAAACATACATTTTAAGAAGTTGCAGCTTTTGCTTGATAAAAATGTGCTTGATAAAAAGATTTTTTAAATGAATATCGTGAATAGGTGTTAAAGTATGCTTAAAATAAGTTTAACTACGCTATTAAATAAGACGAGTCACTTATTTTATGTTACGATAATTAAAAAGTCTTGTTTAAAATCATATTCTTAAATTGGACCACCGGTCCAATATAGGAAAATTATTTCGGTCCAATAAAGGAAAACACGCCATTTTTTATTCTTCAGCTCATTGTTCTGTCAAAAATTATCACAATCGCGCATGTAAATACATTGATATAATCCTTATTAAACATAGATTATAATACTGTAACAAAATTTTACCGCAATTCTCAAGTTTTTGAGTTATTCTTCTAGAAACAAGTCCGCAAAATAAGATTTCGCACGTTTTCAACACAAATCAAGCCGTAACTCACGTTTAACAGTTCGAAGACTGGTGAAACTTCATACACATTAATTTTATTCCTAAAACTTTATACTTCTACTGTTAAAGTGTAGCACAGATCTCTGTACTAGATTTTAAGCCCGAGGTCCAATTTAAGCAGTGGTCCAATATAGGCGGTCTTCCCCTAATTGAAAAAATGGGAAGGGCTTTTTATATGATAAGGTAGTTATAGTATATAAAAGGGACACATTTACAAGGGGATGCACCACTTTTACAACAAACGTTTGTTGAATTGATTGTCACAATAATTTCTGCTCTAAATGAATAGAGCACTAACATTACTTCAGAACAGGAAAATATTATTATTCAATCAATTATCTTATCACTCTATTTCACATTTTTCGTTTTACTTCATTTTTTTTTTCTTCTGAAAATAATGTTTCGTTTTGTAAAATGCTGCTTCTAGCCAGATTAGGGGACTTTTGCCGTCCCGTATCAAGGTTCCCCAGGACGCGGGACAATATTTCAAAAAACGGGACTGTAACTTGAAATCCGGGACGTCTGGCAACAGTTGGAAAAGTGCAGTAGCGCACCCCACAATGCTAGCTTAGCTGGCACAAGACAACAACAAAAGATTCCCATTGCTTTCATTATATTACACGATCTAATTTGCGTGTACCTACCCTCATCAAGTTTATTAATACTAGTTGCCAGGGTAGCTAGATTAGCTTCCTGCGGCATGTTGGTGCATAACGTCCTCGCTTTCCTAACTTTTACCTCATTCTGATGTTATATTATTTGATATAATCTAATGTTCATAAGATTTAAAGACATACCACGCACGTGGCCCGGCGTTGCACGGGCACTTCGTGCCTTGAAAGTAGTGAGGAAAATTTCAAGAAACTACTGCCCGCCAAGGCGGCTCGCTAAGAGGTTTTTCGCGCCTTTTTTTTCCTGCATCAAAAAATCATTCAAATTATTAAGATGCTGCACAGGCACTTCGCGCCTTCAAGATGGTGAGGAAAGTTTCAGTAAGTTCAGCTCGCTCAAAGGAAAGAAGCAGACATAGATACTCAGTTTTTAATATAAGTATATGGCTTTTCAACAAATGAATGTTTCAAAATATGACAAGTAGCTAGCGATAAAAATACTACGTAAGTGGCCCGCTTATGAGTTTCGTGTTTGATTTAGTTAAGCCTTCATTCAAAATTCTCATTATCATTGTAATTACTGTTTCATAGCAACCCACGTTTTGCAACAATGGATTTCATATTTAATCATTTATTAGGCTTAATCGCTCTAAATTTGACTACTTATTAATTGATGTCTTCGCTAATTAAAATAGTATAATTATATAAATTGAAACTAATGAAGCCTGAAAAATTACCTATCTATCGGTACCTGGTTCGTCTTTCAGTTCATTGGCGTTCAGGAGAAAGAAGAGTGACATAGACAGAAATATAGAAAGAAAGATAGAAAGAAAGATAGAAAGATACTCAGTTTTTAATATAAGTAGATGTTACATATAAAAATGCAGATAAAAATATTGATAACACGATGGTATAAGGCTGACAAAGCAAAAGTGCTCCTATCATAGGGATATCGTGATTTTTAAATTTCAATAATGTAGTGATTTTTCAGATTTTCTGCAGTTACCTTCAAGTTAAAGAAGAAATTTAGCAGACGGTTGTAAAATTACTGCAGTTTTTTCGCAGACCATTTTTAGCGCATACTTCTGTGAGACCCAAGATTTCTTAATAACATAATCATTCTATTGCGAAAATGTCGAATTTTGAGCTGAATAAGTGTCATTTGTGAAACATTTAGATATGCTTCCAATTTTCAAAATTTTTCAAAATTGCAGATTCTTGCAATATTTAGAAATACCTGCAGGAAAACTACGCTTTTACTCAATTACTGAAACTTCCAATCTCAACGACCCTGTGGTTGGATCACTTTTGTTTCGTGTTACTAATATTTTTATCCACATTTTTATGTATAATTTATGAGGAAAATCGATGAGGGTAGATCAACCTAATTCGAATCTTAGACTGTTAGAAATACTTTTTTACTTTATTCTTTAGCTTGAAACACACTTTCATTCATTACCCTTTAATTGCTAAATATCTTTGACATTGTACACACACAGTAACAAGGTTAAATTTCATTATTTTAATTTCACATTGCACAAAATTGGGTTTTTATTTTAGTCCAACTTGACTGCTTTCACGCTAATAACAAATTAAGCTCTGATAAAGAGGCAAGAATATTCACTCTCGTGAATCTATTAATGCTTCAATTCGAGAGAAGTAATAAAGATAAGACAAAGGAGTAATATATGCTGTGATTTTTAAGGGGCAGTTATTAAAATGAAAAATGCAATGATGCAACCATTATTTTCATTAATCTATCGTGTCGTCGTTAAAATGTGTTTTATATTTTATTAGCTCCATGCGTATTTTGTTTTGCTTTTCCTTCAGCAGGATGTCCGTCCTCTGCAAAAGCAATGGTACTGCTCCTGGAGAGGCTTGCCCTCAATTTTTATTTTATTATAATTAGGAGCAAAGTTACTGTCATTTGCGTGTAACAGCTTTTGGTCTCCCCCTCCCCTTCCCTGCACTTTTAAGGTTTTTAACAGATCTGTATTTCATACAAATTTTAAAGTAGAAATTTAAAAATTGCCAGGATTACTTATTTCGTCATACGGGTCTTTAACACAAAATTTCGTTAAAATCGGAAGTGGAAGGCAATTTATTAGACATGAAATTACATTAAAAAAAATTTAAAATCACTATTGCTACCAGTTAAAGTATGATGTGTACTAAAATAAGCAACGTTTGCCGGTATTCAAACAGCCTACACGCTGTTCGAAAAGCATAAGGAAAGATATATTAAACAGCTAGAAGTCCTAAAAATCTTATTCTTTCGACATTGCTAACGCTTGAACTATAAGCTTGAATATCATTTGAAGAAGTGTTTTTTTCCCCTCAAGAGATGGTAAAAAAAATAATGGGCAATATTTCATTCACAAGGAGAAACATGAAAGACATATAAGAGCAAATAAAACACTGTTAAAAGCACAAAAAATGCAGAAAGATTAGAGACACGTGTTTCGGCGTTACTTTTCAATGCAAAATTTTGAGCTTATGGATGAAAAAAAAACCCTTTGCATTGAACACATACATACTTTGTATTTTAAAAAATGTTATTTAACTCCAAAACACACGTGTCTGCAATTTTCCTTCACATTTGTGTTCTTTGCGTTGTTTTAATTGCTTTTACTTTTTTAGCACAAAGGTATTACAGTGGAACCCCGATTTTACGTTTTCGTTAAAAAAGAACTTAATAACTGGTATCGAGGTTAATGAACCTAAGCACATTGTTTAAAAATTCAGCTTTTTCAAGTAAACTACTGGGGGAAATGTGTAATCTTAACTTCATTTTTTGTTGATATAATTTTATTTATAGCAGTTTCCATACTAGAAAAATAAGCAAATTTTCTTCTTTGTTAGAATTAAAAAAAAAAAAAAACACGCTTGGAATTGCTTAATAAGTTATGGAGACACTCTCCATCATTTTCCCTCCGTCTTCCGGTGATACTTACATCACTATCATCGTAAGCAAGTATTAAATCTGATATTTAGAGAAGTCGTGATGTGATGGACGAAGTATGCTACATCGACTTCTGGAAGAATTTTAAGAAGAGTGTCAGGACAGTGTAAAAAGAATGCAAGAGCGGTTTTAACCAACAATGAAACTCATTTATGCTGAAAAAAAAAAGAGTCTAAAAAAGTTTGGGTGAGTCTTGTACGTCGAAAAAATTTTTTAGCCTATAACCTTACTCTATAAATACGGTGGCAGCAGTGCTGCTTTCACAGCTATGGAGTAACTTAACCGATATATCTGATGTAAAGTCACTTGTGGAATGTTACACCATGGTAAGGTAACTATAGCGATACATTTCACCAATTTTTCTGGAACTTTACACTAGAGTTCTCTTTCAAAAGAAAGAAGAAAAAAAATCATTTATCAGGCTGGAAGATTATTTTCAATTATTCGTTTATTTAATATTTGTCAGGTTAATGATCTCCCACTACCAATCAACTATACACAAATCCATAGGTTATTTTGATTACACACGATAGGATCGAACCTTGAACCGCCAATTTACCACTTGCAGAGAGCTCCCAAAGCAACCGTTGTTAAAACTATTATATGCAAATTAACTCTGCACTTGGATTTTGTATATAACTGTAACCGCTTTTGCTGCGGCACTACTACTTCTACTTGTTTTATGTTTTCCTGAATTGAATGATGCAGTCTACGTAATGCGTCAACGCAACTATGTTTCATGAAGTATCTGTACTATGAGAAGAATAAAATAAAGAATCTTGAAATAGTTGAAATCTTATCCTTAATAAGATTAAGAACTTAAAACCTTGTATGAAAATAAATAACTTTCTTCATTTTTGGCGCCCAACCGTCTGGCATGAATTGAAGTATGTGAATTTTAAAGGAAAAGTTCGGAATTTCAATTTAGAAGCAACGTGCAACAAAAAGTGAATGCTTGACTGTCTTCAAGTGTAAAATGCCAACAGAATTGTGGTTAGAACGGAATGAAGACATTTGTTCAACGTGAGATGTGTTCGTCCAATTTGGTAGAATTTGAGCAGCTAAAGGAAATTATTCGAATAGTATTGGCGTGTGAGTTTTTTGTAAAGATAAGCAATTAAAAATGTCCGTAGAGCTTAATCAAGTTAACGCAGCCGCTGAGTTTAATAAGTTGAAAGCGGCTAGAAAAACAATTCGGATAGCCGTAACTAAAATTGTTAATTGTATTGAAGCTGAACTTCAAAGTGAAGTTTTTGATAGAAATGTGGTTGAGGAAAGTTTATTTTTACTTAATTCTAAAGAATCAGAGTTAAAAATCATTAATGAGCAAATATTTAATTGTTTTGTGGGGGATGAATCTGAAATGGAAAAGGAATATAGTTCCGTGGATAGATTATGAGGAAAAAATTAGTTTATGTATATTTAGAACTAAAAAGAAACTAGATTCCTCTAATGTTGTAAAAACCGTAAACCAACCCACTAGTGACCACAATGTTTTATGTAAAAATGAGATCAAAAATAACATTCGTTTGCCTAAGATTTCAATTTCTAAGTATTACGGAGATCCAAGCCACTTTCTAGAGTTTTTTAATTCGTTTGAAAATGCTATCGGGAACAACACAGATTCGTCAAAGATAGAAAAATTCACTTATTTGAAATCGTTATTAGGAGGAGCTGCATTAAATGCAGTATCTGGGTTCTCACTTTCGGATAAGAATTATGACGCATGTGTAGATTTGATCAAAGAACGGTTTGGTCGTGTAGAGATTTAGTTATTTCTTCCCACATGAATACTCTCTTGAATCTTGAGCCAGTAAATAATTCGTCTAATGTAAAAGCCTTAAGAGCACTGTACGATTCTTGTGAAATAAATATAAGAAGTCTAAATTCCTTGGGGATTATTTCGGAATCATATGGGAGTCTGTTGGGGCCTATTATTTTAAAATTGTTGCCTGATAACATGAATCTAGAATTTAATAGAAAGCGTAATTCTAAAAAACAGTATAGCATTACGGAACTATTGGATTTCATTAGGTTAGAGGTAGAAAGTTTGGAAGCTTCGAATATAATTATAAATTCGAGGAAAAGAAAAGCAAATAGTGGGTTTACGCAAAATAAAAATAATTATTCTAGAGGGGTTCCAACGACTTCGGCGCTAACCACCATGGCTAATTCATATTGTTATTATTGTAATGAAAATACTCACGATGTCAGAAAGTGTGAAAAATCAAATGAACAAAAAAGAATGATCCTAAGAAATCAAGGGCGTTGTTACAAATGTTTTAGAAAAGGGCATGTATCATTTAAATGTAGGGTAAAAATTCCTCCTTGCGAATTATGTCACAGTGTGAATCATAATCAATTATTTTGCAAGAAAACTGTTGCAGATTCTGAAGTTAAAGAAAATACAGTGGCATCCTTGTCGTTGAATTCAAAAACAGTTTCTGAAACTGAGGATATGAGAATTTATTTGCAAACTTGTACTGTTCATGTTTCGGGTAAGGATCACACTTTAGGCCGAATAACAAGACTTTTACTCGATTCAGGGTCACAAAAAACGTTTATCAAGACAGATTTAGCTAAAGAATTAAAATTAAAATGTATAAGGAAAGAAAAATTATTTATATATTCATTTGGATATAGTAAGGGTAATTTGAAAGAATATGATGTTGTCCAAATTAAGCTAAACAGCATACATGATCCTAATAAGTCTATTACAGTTGAAGCCCTGGTAACAGATACAATATCTGGAGCCCTTATAAAGGTACCCTCGAAAAGTATTTTAGCAATGTTGCAAACAGAAAACTTACAATTAGCCGATAACGGTGAGTGCTCTGAAATTGGAATATTGCTGGGTTCTGACTTTTGTTGGGAAGTACAAACCGGTCAAAAGAAACGAATTAATAAAAGATTGTGTGCAGTTTCTTCACTTTTTGGGTGGTCGTTAGTTTTAGCTGTGGGGGAAATTCAATCTAGTGCATCTATGTTTACGATTGGTGCTACACGGTGCACTGGTGACGATGATAGCTCACTTAACGATTGTTTGCGTAAATTTTGGGTTTTAGACCATACGGGATTAGAGGAGAAAGAAGATAAAAACGATGGAGCGATCATTGAAAAATTCGAAAGTGAATTGAACTTTAATAATGGTAGATATATAGCTGGTTTATTATGGAAGTCAAACCATGAACATTTGGCTAATAACTTTGAAAACGCTAAATTGCGTCTTAGGTCTTTAGCTAACAAATTAATTAATGATGAATGGCTTAGGGAAAATTATGATAGCATCATAAATGATCAGTTAAAGAACGAAATAATTGAAGAATGTGGGGTTGAAAGCCGCGATGGTAATACAATGTATTACATGCCTCATTGCCCTGTTGTAAGAAAGAACGCGTCAAAGACAAAAGTTCGTATAGTGTTTGATGCGTCGTCAAAAGCTCAAAATGAGGTATCTTTGAACCAATGTTTGATACCTGGCCCAAATTTAAACCCTTCAGTTTTAGATCTGATATTAAGTTTCAGGCAATTTAAATATGCGTTTTCGGCAGATATCGAAAAGGCATTTCATCAAATTGGAATTGTAGAAACTGATAGGGACGCGTTACGGTTTTTATATTTTGATCATGAATTAAACTTGAAGCATTATCGCATGACGCGTGCGCCATTCGGTGTTGCGTGTAGTAGTTTTATTCTCGCATGTACAATAAAACATCATATAAAGAAATTAGAGTTGGAAAATCCTGAGATTTTTGAGATGTTAAATAATTCAATCTATGTAGATGATATTTTTTACGGTGCAGAATCCGTAGAACATGCACTTAAGTTAAGCACTGAAGCTTATAATGTACTTAAAAATGCGGGAATGAATTTGCGTCAATTTAGTACAAATTCTGAAGAGCTTAGACAACTTTGGGCTGATGGGGGAGAAATAGAGGTACAAAAGGAGCAAAATGACACTTTAAAAGTTTTGGGACTTAATTGGTGTAATATAAGAGATGTATTATTTTTGAACATAGACAAGTTGTGTGAAACGTTAAATAATTGTAAAATAATCACCAAAAGGAACATATTAAAAGTAACAGCTACAATTTTTGATCCGGTGGGGTTTATTTCACCTTTTGTATTGACAGCAAAATTAATAATGCAAACTTTTTGGCAGTTGGGTTTGGAATTCGACGATGAAGTTCCAATTGAATGCAAAAAATTGTGGTCCGTGTGGTGCGGTGAAATAGAAGCTTTAAAGAAATTCGAAATTCAACGCGAATATTTTCCGTGTGAAATAATCCAAAATCAAAATAAAGAATTGCATATATTTGGCGATGCGTCCATTAAAGCTTACGGTTCCGTAGCGTATTTAAGATCAATTGAGGATTGTACCGTAGTATTTGTAATGGCAAAATCTAGAATTGCGCCAATCAAACAAAAGCTCACACTGCCAAGACTAGAATTGTTAGCTGCGTTAACTACGTCAAAACTTGCAAACTATCTAAAAAACTTATTTTCAATTAGTGAAGAGAATATATATTTGTGGACGGACAGCCAGATCGTAATACATTGGATTCATAGTGCACCTGAACGATGGAAGCTGTTTGTCAAGAATAGAGTAACCGAAATACAGACTTTGACTAAATTTAATACATGGGGACATTGCAGTGGCACAGATAACCCCAGTGATATTTTGTCTCGTGGATGTTCTGCTGAATTTCTACTAACCTCCAAGTTATGGAAATTGGGGCCAGATTGGCTATCTGAACCAAAAAGCAACTGGCCGAAGAAAATGCCTGTAACTTTCGGACTTTCTGATGTAGAATTGGAAAAGAAGAAATGCATGAATGATAATACAGTTCTACCTGCTATTGCTGTGAACTTTTGCACCGTTCTGAATCTTGAGAAATACAGTACACTACGTCGAGCTGTTCGAGTGACCGCTTGGGTTCAAAGATTTATTTATAATTTAAAGTGTAAGACTGGCAAGAAGAAAGGTCCTTTAAGTGCAGATGAACTTTTCGCTGCAGAATTATGTTTGATAAAAGAAATTCAACTAGAGCATTTTCCTATGAAATTGCTAGTCTAAAACTAGGACAGCTTGTAAGTAGACATTCGAAAATTCGTGAATTAAATCCTTTTCTAAGTGAAGATGGTATATTGTTGGTAGGAGGAAGACTACAAAAATCGACATTAGGTTTTTACGAGCGACATCCAATAATTATTCCATCCAATACTCATTTTACAGAAATGTTGGTGCGGGATGCACACGAAAAAGTTTTTCATTTAGGAGTTGCAAGTACTCTTCGGTACCTTCGGGAGAAATACTGGATAATGAGAGGCAGACAAAATGCGAAACGGGTTATAAGAAAATGCATTATCTGCCAGAGATTTAATTCCAGACCAATGCAACAAGATATCGCCCCTTTACCATCTGCTAGAATTGAAAAATCAAATCCCTTCGATGTAATCGGTTGTGACTATGCTTTACCATTCTTCGTTAAAAATGAAGATACGAAGTACTTCATTCTCCTCTTTACTTGTGCTGTGACCAGAGGTATTCATCTGCAATTAACGAAGGACTTGACGACAGAATCTTTCCTACAGGCCTTCCGCAGGTTTATATCAAGAAGAGGATTATGTTCTATCGTCTATTCGGACAATGCTCGAACCTTCAAAGCAGCTGATGCAGAACTCAGAAAGATGTGGAAAGTATTGCGTCATCCTGATGTAAAGAACTTTTATGCCACCAAAGGTATACAATGGAGATACATCGTGGAAAAGGGAGCATGGTGGGGTGGATTTTATGAGAGACTTGTACGATCGGTCAAGACAATGTTAAGAAAAATCCTTAGTCGTTCCTCATTGCGTGCTGATGAATTAGACTGTACTAATTGAAATTGAGTCTGTAATAAATCATAGACCAATGACGTATATTGAAACTGATCCTGAATATAAAGTAATATCACCTTCGAATTTTCTTTTAGGAGATAAGCCTTCAAATTTGCCTCCAGTGAAGTATACAGACTATGTTCCTGCCAGTAATAGGAAAGTGTTGTTCAAAATTTATCAATATCGTGAAAGACTTTTAAATCGGTTTTGGAAGTTGTTTTAAAAAGATTATTTGTTGAACTTAAAATCTGCTGTTTCTGTAAAAAATAAAAAAGCGAATGCAGACCTAAAGGTAAATAACATTGTTATAATTAATGAAGAACTTTTACCACGAAACATGTGGATTTTAGGAAAGGTTATTAAGACTTTTATAGGTAGAGATGGATTAGTTCGCAGTTGTGAAATTAAAACAGAAAAAAGCATAATAAGACCTATACAGTTGCTCATCAAATTGGAATGTGAATAGTGTTGCATGAATTTAAGGTTTTAGAATGTTTTGAATATTTTACTTTTAGTTGATGTTAATGTACTAATGTTTGAAGTTATTACTAAGATTTATATGTTGAAAAAAAAAAAAAAAAAAACACTAATTGTTTAACTTGAAATTTTCAATTTATTGATACCTGAAGTTTATTGAAATGTTCTTGAATCATTTAAAATTAAGATTAAGTTTAAATTTCTTACTATAAATTTTGATATATTCTAAGGAATTTTCTGAGATGTTTGCTGTGGTAGTTTTACTTGAAAAATGTGATTTAAGATTATGAAAGTAAAATTTGAGCATCTTGAAGCTCTAACCTGAAAGTTTATTGGGTTCTTGGTTCTGAACATTCTGTTCAGCCGGGCCCAGTATGTTAAAACTATTATATGCAAATTGACTCTGCACTTGATTTTTGTATATAACTGTAACCGCTTTTGCTGCGGCACTACTACTTCTACTTGTTTTTTTGTTTCCTGAATTGAATGATGCAGTCTACGTAATGCATCAACGCAACTATGTTTCATGAAGTATCTGTACTATGAGAAGAATAAAATAAATAATCTTGAAAAGAATGGAAATCTAATCTTTAATAAGATTAAAAGCTTAGAACCTTGTATGAATATAATTAACTTTCTTCAACCGTGTTTTAGCACTCAGCCATTTAAGGCGCATCATAATAACGTTCAAAAGACTTTAAGAGCACTGCGCCGATGTTTATCATAACGCATGCGCTTTGAATAATTCCCCTGACATTTTAAGCTTTGTGGAACTTTACACAGGTTGTATGAAACTTTCCTCCAACAATTAGAGCTATATTAAAATCAGAACAGCTTACTCCAAAGTTGTGTAGCGCTTCACTAATTAACATTTGTGACCTTACACATTTTTTTTTTTTTTGCAGTGTAGATGAAAAACAATTTTGATCTATCTGTAGAAAACGTTTTAAACAGATTTTTCAAAAAGTTGTCAAATGTTTTAACATTATCCGTATAGCATTTTTCAGGAACCAGCACAACATGACGTTAGAAGTGGAATAACGCCTCAAGCGAACAACATAAAATCGGGGTTCCACCGTATGTAAATCAGACAGACGTAAGAATGTTAAAATGATTATGTTTTGGAGAATTCTTCCGAAATATAAGTTACATTTAATGAAGCATATAAACAAATGTCATTCAATTGTATTATTGCGTCATACAGAAAATTCAGGGGGAAAGCAGAAAGAGTTTCTTTTTGCACATCTGTTAAATGATATTACATTATACTATTATCAGAATTTTAAAGGGATAAATCATGCATTTCGAATAGTTGGAAAACTTGATATAGCTGATAACCATTATTAACTTTGCTTTCTTTACCTGTTGTGTCTTATCTCTTGAATCCCGGGTTATCCAGTCAGTCAAATCACCTGTCGTTATGAATAAATATTTTCTGGTTTGGAAGAACTACATATATCCTCTTCGGATGTTTTAAGGGGAATAAAAGGAAAAATATTAGTGTGGCATTGTTCTTTTGCTTGGCGTGATTTGTAAACTTACAAGGAAATAAGAATAGCTTCTCAATGAGGACCCATTCTAAAAGTACTTGCATGCAATTGTTTGATATTGCTAAAAAAAATTGAAGTAATGACGTAAAAAAATTTTTTCAAATAGTATTGTTTTTATTTTTGAAGTTGTTTCCTCAATTTGTTCGAATGCCCCGGAATAAGTTTGAATAGCTTTTAATTTTATCACATATAAAATGTTGTTGAGTTTACAATCAAGGTTTTCGTGATTGTAAAAACAAAAATAAATAAATATTTAAGATAAAATTGATCTTATTTTATTCCTATGTATATACTAAAAATAATACGAAACGTTCAAGATTATTTCCGGGTAGAGTTTTTGGGATTTTAAAGGTTTCTACAATTTTCCTGGGAAAATCAAGTATCTGTGTATTGTCTTTCTTTTTACTTTTACGGAAAAGTAAGCTAAAAATACTTTTCCGCTTTTCTGATTTTAAAAGGAGCAATTTAGAGCAAATTTCTAAACGAAAAGAATCCTCATCGATTGTATCCGAAATCGTAAATTAAATAAATTGTTTCGAATGATACTTCTACACTGAAAAAAAAAAAAAAAAAAAAAGTTGTTCTACAGTATACTACTGGCAGCATAGGTTCAAGTTTAAAACTGTAAAAGCACAGTAATTAACTGCAAAACTAGCTATTTTACAGTTTATTACTGTAAAACTAGCAATCTTGCAGTTCACTACTGTAAAATTTGCAATTTCACGACAAAATTAGCTGTATTATACTGTAAAGACAACAGTATAAGGGCGCTTTTACACTTACCGACACGGCAACGATAAATCGTAAGCGATTGTCGTCATCCGACATTGGAGCACGCAAAATGCATTAAAATATGCTATGCGCTTTTCCATCTCCCGATTCTGCCGTCTCCGACCGAACGCTGTCGTTTGTCGTCCCATTCGTGTCGGATGGCATCCGTCTCTCCTTTAAAATCGGGACGATACTCATCCATCTGTTTACTTTCTTCGAACTATATAGCAATTGCGTTTCAATTCGACATCTCTTTATTAATAAATATAAGCTTCAATTTGCAGACGATAAACAAAAGATGTAGCAATAAAACAATTTTATTCATTTTAGTTGGTATTTTGTTTCATTATTGTTGCTCAGACGATTTTTAATGCAACAAAAAAAAACTCAAGTTTTCATTCTAAACTGGCAGCAGAGGTTACAGTAAAAAACTGTAAAATGCTCTGCAATAAACTGTGAAACTAGCAATTTTACAGTTCAAAAATGTAAACTAGCTATTTTACAGTTTACTACGATAGCATTAGCAATTTTACAGTTTACACGATAATATTAGCAATTTTACAGTTTATTACTGTAAAATTAGTTGCATTATACTGTAAAAACAACATATATTTCTTACAATGTACACATCACTAAAGGACAAATTTTAATTTAACAAATCAAAAATTATCCATCAAACAAAAACTGCTCAGATGAGAATGACAGAGCTGTAAGTTTTCAAGCCACTGATTGGAGCAACAGCCTGATTTTTCTCATTCAAATCACAATATTTAAAACAGTTTTTATAAAAAAAATGTCCATTGATTTGACGTACAGACAATCAAATTCAAACGAGTCTTGATGTATTATCAATTTAATCAAAGAATACATGCTACAAGGAGCATCAACAAATGTTTTATTAATAAACAATAACAATCGTTTTGACTTTCAGTACAAATACTGATTTCACATTGACACATTACAATACTTTATGATGGAAGTATATGTATCACACGTTAGAAGCTTTTAGTATTAACTAATTTTCACAGCACAAGTCTTCTTTTTAGCATTTTTACATAATATTATAAAACGAGTTTTACCAAGAACTAGAAAATTATGCAAATTGGATTATTACAAGAAGCAGGAAAGTAATGTGCGATTTAATAAATAATGTTAGATAAGTCTGTAAAAAACTTAATACACAAAAAAGTACGTTTCTCTGACCAACTCACAGGAAACATGCAGAGATAACGCAATTAATCAAATGACTGTAAAACAATAGCGCTTCCTAATGACTCCTAATTGACGTGATAAAGGCGAACTATACAGGGTGTCCCAGTTGAGTCCTTCAGAGTTTCTAGGCGGGATAGGGTGCTCTCTGAACACTCGAAATCATACACAACAGTGATGGGTTGGAAATGCTTACCTAAAGTGGTGATGTACACAAAATAACCATAAGGAAAAGAGACCGCAAGTAAAAAATATTATTAATATGGTAGACCAACCAGGGAATGAGCACTTAAGTGAAAAAGAAAAATAGATACCTTAGTGCTATAATTGCAAATTATAAATTCAACGTTTATGCGTATTAGTGCCTCAGAAACGTTGAATTTATAATTTGCGCTTAAGCGATAGTTCGTTTTCAACAATTCGTAGCATCCTTAAAAGCTAACATTTGCCACGTGACAGTAGAAATACTTTAAATGATGTGTGTAATTATTTTTAAAAATATTGCGCAATTTTTATGGTTCTGCATCAAGTTGTTTGGGGGCTTGAAATCAAAACTCGGCACAGGGAATGAACAGTGAACACCCCAAACAGCAGACAAACTCAGAATTTTCTAGCCATTTCCTTTTTAAAAATGTGTGGAAAGAAGGTACTACTACCAGTTCATCTTCGAAAAAAATGTTTTAAAATTTATTTTTAAAAAAATGCGCGTTTTCCTTCATTTTTCGATCTACCCTATATGTATAAAAGCAAAAGGTTAATGGGTTCAACTAGGCAGCAAAGCTTCGATTAAAGTTTTTTTCACCGGCTACAATGTACATCTCATATCTTCCGCACAAAGAGCTCCAAACAGTTTGGAATACTCCCGGCATAGTCGGGAAAGTATTTCTGACCCCTCATTGCTTATGATTTCGAGTCATAAGGATGCGCCCTATCCCTCCCAGAAGTTTTGAAACACTTAACTAGGACACTCTGCATACAACCTGCGGCATTTTACATTTCTTGAACATCTTTAAAGTATGACAGTTTAGAATTTCATGTTTTTTGAAGTCTCATAACGCTTATACACATATATGTAATATGAAGATTTCAGTGTTGAAGCTACCTATTAATACTCTCTGAAACTGAGTTTCCTTTAGTTTTGGGAACACAGCTAAGTTTTCATTCTATGCACTTTCCCCATCTGCCATGTCTTTTACTTTCGTTCGTAAAAAAAAATCTACCTCAGGTTTTGATTACGGGACATTGTGCACAAATGCTTTTCAGCAGAAAATAATGTAATAATATAAATTCGTGAAGATGATTAATACAGAATGAAATATTTGACACTTAAGGATACAGTAAACTCCCGATTATCTGCGGAATAGGATGATACGGTAACCGTGGACAAGCAAATACCACGGATAATCCGAAAAAAAAGGTAAAAAACGATACTAATGCATACAATAGCTAAAAAAAGTAATAACATTCGAGCGTTCATTTAAAGTATAGCAAAAAACTCTAATAGTTAATGTAAATAATATCTTTAAAAGGTAAAAATGAATAATAACGCAATCATACAAGTTACGAGTGCAAGTTGGGTTCAGTTAAAATAGGTGAATTTTTCTGTCTGCAATAACTCATCACTTAAAAAAAAAAAAAGACCCGCGGATAATCGGGATTTTGTTGTATACAATGGGGGAGTTTCCTTCAGTCAATAGTACTACTTTTTGTTACTGAAATTGATAGAATGATAAAAAAAAAAAAATAACATGGGCACGGAAAATACTTTATTTTCCCAACAGTTTATTTTTTATTAATTTTTTTAAATACCCTACCTTGAAAACGGGGCGTGGTTTTTGTGACGTCAGTGGTGCACCTAACAGCTCTCTTTCCAATAATAACACCATTTTGATTGACTTGAGTTGTCCAATCGCAGGAATCGGTGACGTCACGACCTTCGTCATCTTACTACAACCAATTAGATTTCGCGCTTACGTGCACCACTGACGTCATGCGCAGATGGTTTTTTTTTTTTCGGAAAAGCATCTGCGCACCATTAAAATAATTCATAAAAATATATAACTGTGTCAAAAAATTAAAAAATGCTCAATTCCTGTGTTTTGAAGCATGTTCTTTCAGAAAAAAATACTTTTAAAATTTCGGAAACTCCCCCATTATGATGAACAAGCATATGTCATGTTATCTCAGATTGTGAAGTGATTGGTCTGCTTGCTCATTTAAAATGTCCCAGCAATTCGTCCACAAATAAGTCTCTATGAAGTAGAATTTCATGACTCATAGGTTGTTGTTTTCATAGGTATTCTTCACCACATTTGCTATGCAATAAACTTCCTTAGAATGTAACCAACTATAAGAATTATCAAACACAAGAACATCTGAAAAAAAAAAATCTGTATTACTACTTGGTTCTTATTAATGCTTCTTAAATTGTTAGAAAGGAAAAATAACTCTCTCCGATGTTAGTTGCACACCAAAAGACATAAAAAGGTTGATTAGATATGGAATTAAAGATATTAATTCAGCGAGATGTTTGTAACACAGAAATGCAATACAGTGAAAAAAAAATGCTATTACAAAACCTCTAGGAAACGGAGATACCTTAAACTTTTCCAACAGCGATATACGTAGCTTTTTAAGTAACATTGATAGCGTTACTTCAGAAGACACAGTATCATTACTAGCAATCTATATGAAAGTTCTTAGACATATTTCTAGTAGTGAGATAGTTTTTTTTATCTCTGTAAAGTTAATTACTGTAAAGGCCTTTTTATTCGCGAGGCCTTAATTTTCGCGATTTTCGCGAGCCCTTCGTAATCGCGAAAATTTAGGCCTCGCGAATTTTTTTTTTACTTTGGACTTTTTCAACTTTCGGTTCTGTACATGCAAAATTCGCGAAATTTTCGGCCCGCGAAATCACCGATATATTCATTTTCGCGAAAATTACGGCCCGCGAAATTAAAGGCCTTTACAGTAATTAAAGTATGTAAAACGTATATTCACATTAATTAATTTCATTTGAATTGTATTTTCTTTTATTTTTCAAGAAAAAGTGATTCAGTTCTAAAATTACTTACATGCTCCTCTGCAAAATATTCTTTTTGAATAACTTTCTAAAACATATTCTAATTTTCCACTGCATTAAAAGTCTTATGAATAAAATAAATACGTAGGAGAAAATAGTTATTTAGATCAATAACTTACACGTTCCAATATTCTCGCATTTGTACATTCCTGTTTCTGTACCTAGTGTAGTATCTATTCTTTGACTTGGCACAAGTGTTTCGAGAGTTCTTTTGTTATCCATTGGGTTTTTGTAGAAGAGACCGATTCCAATGTCGTGACTTTGGGTCTCGAATTCCCACTGGATGAAGTAGCCCGGTTCTTGGACTTCTAACTCTATTTCGGCTTTTGAAAGACGATTGACTACTAGTTTCTGTGCTTCTGGGTTTTCGCTCAAGGACTTGGTTTTTGTCCTATAGTACGATTTTGGAATTAAACCACCGTGCATAACCTGTAAGAAGAGATATTTAGAGAAAGGTGTTTTGAATTATAGGAAACTCAAGATTGGAATTAATAGATTTTTACTTTTAAAACTGATCATGAATAATGAACTGTTATGAAATTGAGATCGTTCCTATCTAATATTTTTTACATAATCTTCTTAAGTCTCATAACAGCCTTTCATACATGCTTGAGCCTCCACCAAAACACATCTCAATTTTTCCAGCTGCGAAGCCAATTAATTCCTATTAATGATGTTTGTCTTAAATCTTTTTCTTTATGAGATGCATTTATCTTTCACTGATATCTTTCTATATATTTGGTTTGAACAATTTACATGTTGGTATGTCTGAACCTTATAAGTAACATTTTTTAAGCTTAATCATAAATTTTTGTGAGAAAATCCACTGACACCATAGAGCAATTTTCTGTGGTACAAAGCAGTTGACATTTTTTTAAACCAAAATGTCAGACAATAGTATCACCTTATGGTTTTTCAAATGTCTTAAACGCATTTTACAAAACCTATTTTATTTTTAACGTTACCTTTCTGAGAGAGATTAGAACAACTCCTTTTTTGCATTTCGTTTATAAAAAACTAATAAAATAATAGACATTGCTTGCTCTTTTGATTGCAATTTTAATATTGTGTACGTAAATCAATTGCTAAAAAATTCTTGGTGTTAATTCATGTGGAAAAAAGTGACATTATTAAAAAGAATGTGACTACCTATGTGAGAGTTTAAAAATGTATAAAGGCACAATATGAAGTAATTTTTTAAAAAATGAAAAAAAGTTTTTTTTTTTTTTGGAAATTAAACTGTTGTTTGAGGAAATTAAACTGTTGCTTTTTAATTACTGTTGCTTGAAGTTTTCAAAATTTATTTTCATGCATTTTATTTTTCTTAAAAAAAAGTAGAGTCTGTGTTCTTTATAAAAATCACGCGAAGAAACGACGATCTAACATATTTGAAGTCTTTGTAAGCTGTTTTGAACACAATTGATAATTTTGGCGATTCCACGGAAAAGGGCGTATCAGTTCTTCACAAAACAGCTTACAAAGGGAGAAATATTTTAATATACACTGAAGTGACAAAAGTCATGGGATAGCAATATGCAAATTTTCAGATGGCAGTAGCATCGCATAGAACAGGTATAAATGCGCAGTGCTTTTACAGAGCTTTCATTTCTGTTCAAGTTATTCATGTGAAGAGGTTTTAACGTGATGATGACCGCACGACGTGAATTAACAGACTTTGAACGCGGAATGTTAGTTGGAGCTAGACGCATGGGTCATGCCATTTCGGAAATCGTTAGAGAATTCAACATTCCCAGATCCACTGTGTCAAGAGTGTGCCGAGAGTATGAAATTTCAGGCATAATATCCCACCATGGACAGCGCAGTGGTCGACCGCCTGCACTTAAAGATCGAGACCGGCGACGTCTGCAAAGAGTCGTAAATTCTAACAGACAAGCAACACTGCGTCAAATCACCGTAGAAATCAATGTGGGACGTACAATGGACGTGTCTGCTAGAACTGTGCGGAGAAATTTGGATTTCTTGGGCTATTCCAGCAGAAGACCGACTCGAGTGACTTTACTGACAGAACGACATCGCTTGCAGCGACTCTCGTGGGCACGTGAGCATATCGGTTGGTCCCTAGATGAATGGAAAACCGTGGCCTGGTCCGATGAGTCACGATTTCAGCTGGTAAGAGCCGATGGTAGGGTTCGAGTGTGGCGCAGACCCCACGAAGCCATGGACCCAAACTGTCAGCAAGGCACTGTTCAAGCTGGTGGTGGCTCCGTAATGGTGTGGGCTGTTTTTTCATGGCATGGACTTGGTCCTCTAGTGCGACTGGACCGAACATTGACTGGAAATGCTTATGTGCAGCTACTTGGAGATCACTTGCAGCCATTCATGGACTTCATGTACCCAAACAACGATGGGATTTTTATGGATGACAATGCGCCATGTCACCGGGCCACAACTGTTCGCAATTGGTTTGAAGAAAATTCTGGACAATTCCAACGAATGATTTGGCCACCTAGATCGCCCGACATGAATCCCATTGAGCATTTATGGGACACCATCGAGAGGTCTGTTCGTGCCCAAAATCCTGCCCCATCAACGCTTTCACAATTATGGACGTCTATCGAGACAGCATGGCTCAATATTCCTGCAGAAGACTTCCAACGACTTGTTGAGTCCATGCCACGTCGAGTTGTTGCACTTCGCCGGGCAAAAGGAGGGCCGACACGATATTAAGAGGTATCCCATGACTTTTGTCACTTCAGTGTATTTTTTGTTCGTGAACTGAATGAAGAGCATGTCCCTTACTTGTATAAAATTCAGTTTAAATTTTAATATTTCCGTAGAGAATATTTAAATTATACTATTTTCTCCGTAACGGACGAATCTCGTAAGATACAACCGTTGCAGACCCTAAAAATCATCATATAATTTCTGCTTCTGGAAATCTTGAAAAGTAAAAAGTCTATAATCTTCATAAAATTCATGCAGCGAAACAAGAATTAAATATTATTAGCGTATTTGCAGGATCTTTTGAGCAGCAATTGATGCTTTTTTTCAGATATGAACTTGCCCTTTTGTTAAAATGGAACCTTTCGTAACTGATAAGACTACTCACGAAAGTTTTGCAAAGGGGATTGCCATCCGGGTCTGTTTTTTGCCCACCCAGAAATGCGGGTAATTCTTCTTCATCTATGTCTTTCAGTAGAGCTTCTCTCCATCCTTCTGCAAAGGAAAGCATTCAAAGTTTTTACCAAAGTCATGCAAAAAATGGAAAATAATCAGGAAAATATAGTGGTAAAATATGATTTATTAAAAAGAAAAATTACTTATTTTTCATACATTTAAATATCAAAACATTACTTCATTCTACCTTTTTCTTTTATTTTATTTTACAGCTTAGAACCTAGCAATGAATCTAATAAGAGTTTTACAATATTTTGCTACTAAAGCATGTCATTCATCATTGTATAGATTTTTTAATGAGCGAATTTGAAAAGGGTAACCCTCTAAAGTTCATGATTTGTCCCCAAAGTTCAGCGTTTATTTCATAAACTGTCGGATACAAAAGATTTACAAATTATGTGTTTTTTTTCCATATTTTTGAGGCATTAGAATCTTAATAAAAACAAAACAAAAAGAAAGAAGAAAATAAATGAAAAAAAATATTTAAAAAAATACCCTGTAATTACATTTTAAAACATTGCAAATGAAATGCATCAAAATTCGCACTGCTTGTGCTTTTACTTAAGTAAATAGTACTTTAATTCAAGCTTAAATGTGGCTAATGTCGTTGAAAATACTGATTGTTTCTAAGTTAAAAATATTTTTGAAAAAAAAAAAAAAACAATTAATGTTTTTTTTCACTTAATTAATTAATTTCTTTAAGGCTGCCTTTAGAAGTTAATCTCCAAAAAAATATTCTATGTCACACAATTTTTATTGTACGGGAAAACAATACCTTACTTACCTGTACCAAAAACGCGAATCTTTTTTATGAGTGCTCCAGCTAAAACTGTCTTTATAACAGAGAACAAAATTGTGAAGTACACAGAAGCTGGAATAGAGGGCAAAAATCATGTAAATATATTCAGAAAATACTAATTTTTCAATTGAAGTACATTCCAAAAATGCCTTACCATTTATGACATAAATTGCTTTTACGCGTTCGGGGTAATTGTCTTGAAATATATTTAGACCCATCAATGATGTTTCTAAAACTTAAAAAAGAAGAAGAAATAGTTATTTGAAGAAAGCAGTTTCAGAATTAGATTTGTTTTTAAATAAAATGCAAGAACTTAGAAATTTAATTAAGCTATAATTTGGTTATTATATCATAGTATAATGTTGAAATTTGATAAAAATAAGTAAAAACGACAATATATTATATCAATACATTTTTCTATTTCTATATTGTAAAGTACATCAGTTGTAAGTATGGTTGAATGTAATAATAACATTTCAATAAAAATAAAAATTGTACTGATTATTTTAAAGTGCACAATAGTGTGAATAAAAGCAGTATCTCTTATGTATTTATCTGTATTATTTTATTTCACTTAAGCTTTTGTTTAGATTAACACCAACTTTTAAGTAGAAAAGAAATTGTGAACCCTAATTGAATCATTTATTTCAAAAAGCAATCAGCACAAAATATCTTATTTTGAGAAAACATTTATAGCATGACATTAAATTATTCATTCGCGACTACAACACTTTTTACTAAAAGAAATATATCTAAATATGCATACTTTTAAGTTTAAAATCGTGTAACCTTTATAAAAAAATTTTTAAATAGAAGTAGAAATGTGTTTTTGTTTTTACTTTCTTCTATATCTAATATATAGAAGAAAGTATTGGTTTCGTGAAAATTTTCGAATGTCGAATTTTGACGGATTTGCACGTTTTGAGGTGCGCCGAGTCCATTTCGACCATTTTTGGAAAATGTCTGTCTGTGTGTGTGTCTGTCTGTGTGTGAGTCTGTATGTGTGTGACCAGTTTTTGTGGCCGCGCTAGAGCAAAAACTACTGCATGAAATCGAACAAAAATTTTTGCACATATGTACCACCATGTGAACTGGTGCACCTGACTTTTTTTAGCGAATTCCTCCAAGGGGGGTGGAGCAATCGCACGTGTTCTGCGCGGGGGTGATTGCTATATCTCAGGAAGTAACCGGCGGAATCAAACGAAAATTGGTCCATAGGTAGACCCTACTGAGTACAGGTGCTGATTCAATTTGCATGTCAATATCTCGAAGGGGGGTGGAGCAATCGCACGTGTTCTGCGCGGGGTGATTGCTATATCTCAGGAAGTAACCGGCGGAATCAAACGAAAATTGTCCATAGGTAGACCCTACTGAGTACAGTGCTGATTCAATTTGTTTGTCAATATCTTGAAGGGGGGTGGAGCAGTCGCACGTGTTCTGGGCGGGGGTGACTGCTATATCTCAGGAAGTAACCGCCGGAATCGAAAGAAAATTGGGCCATAGGTAGACCCTATTGAGTACAGGTGCTGATTCAATTTGTGTGTCAATATCTCAAAGGGGGTGGAGCAATCGCACGTGTTCTGCGCGGGGGTGATTGCTATATCTCAGGAAGTAACCGGTGGAATCAAACGAAAATTGGTCCATAGGTAGACTCAACTGAGTACAGGTGCTGATTTAATTTGTTTGTCAATATCTCGAAGGGGGTGGAGCAATCGCACGTGTTCTGCGCGGGGGTGATTGCTATGTCTTAGGAAGTAACGGGCGGAATCAAACGAAAATTGGTCCATAGGTAGACCCTACTGAGTACAGGTGGTGATTCAATTTGTTTGTCAATATCTCGAAGGGGGTGAAGCAATCGCACGTGTTCTGCGCGGGGGGTGACTGCTATATCTCAGGAAGTAACCGGCGGAATCAAACGAAAATTGGTCCATAGGCAGACCCTATTGAGTACAGGTGCTGATTCAATTTGTGTGTCAATATCTCAAAGGGGGTGGAGCAATAAAAAGTGCTTATTTTGTCATTGCACCTACTGTATCTCGGGAAATATTGCTGCGATTTGAATGAAATTTGGAATAACACTAACCCAATATGGAAGCAAGCATCGATTAAATTTTGGCGCCAATCGCCCCAGGGGGAGGGTGGGGTGATTTTTGCGCTTAGTCAACAATGCGAAAAATTAATTCATCAAAAAATCGCTTTCACGCTATTTAATTATCAAAACAGCTGAAAACTTTCAATGATTTGAAATTTTTAACTGTTGCCAATTTCTTTTTACTAACAAATAAAATGTTTGCAATTAATCTAAACAAGGCTTTTGCAATGATTTCCAATTTCGCTCATTGATTCTGCATTTGCAGGGTTATTACGATAATTGGGAAATTGGAGCTGTCTCCAATTATTCGGGCGAGTACGTATTTTATTTCGTAACCGGAATTCATAAGATAGATATAGAAGAAAGTTTCGTGACGGCCACGACAGCTAGTTTTAGAACTTGTCTCTTGACAGGTTTTTAAAATAAACGGCTCAATTGAGAAACGGAATTTAATCGTATTGTGTGCATGGCATATTTTGAATTAAATTACACTGGTGGACAAAATAATTGACTGGAAAATAAAGCAAACGACTAATATCTTCTTCAGATATCGTCACTAGATTTTATTTTATTTATTTATTTTTTAAAGGAAACTAATTACAACTCAAAACAAAATAATGTAGTAAATTGCTGTCATGCCTTTTTTTCGAAATTGTTTAAAGAAAACTTTTTTAAAAATGTGATTTTATTTTCAGAATGATTTGAGATTTTTAAACGCATGTTCTCATTTTGCGAAGTCGGTAAATACTGCTGTTCTTACTTTGAAATCGAGATCTTACTCTGATGAATCGAATTATAATTCGTTACAGAACAACAAGTGGTGTTAAATAAAAGAATAACAGAATAACAAACTTAATAAACGCAAATAAACAGTTAATAAACAGAATAACAAAACTGTGACCTTCGGAAATGTTTAACGCACTCAAAGCTAAATATCTGTTCTAATTCAATGCTCCCAAATCAGGGGGGGGGTGGGAGGGATATATGATAAAATGTCATTTTGCTATCAATTCAGCTTTGTTTTAAACCTCTTCAGGCTATAATTTCGAGCACTTCTTCTGAAAGAACTTAAGGTCAAAACATTTCAAAATCCGTTGACTTTTAATGTATAACAGTATTTAACGATAAAAACAGTTGCAAGGGCAAGCCGTTGAAACTGAATAACTGAAACCGTCTTTATATCGACATAGTACTGAAAGAAAAGGATGGTCTCTTGCACACATGGTAACTACTAGAGACCAATCCCAGGACCCACGGATCTAACGAGCACAGACTCTGCCCGCATGCAATCGGTGGCAATGCGAATGCGCCGGGCTACGAATTCGGGACCCTGTTATTCTGAGTTGAGTGCAACATTTTTTTTTTAAATTTTATTGCTTTTGTCTGATAAATGGAAACAACATACGAGGGCTCCTAGAAAAGCAGCCAACCTTATTTTCTTTTAAAAAAACCAAATGGATATAAAAAATCCCGCTTTCATGGACAACTTTGAACCTTTCTGCGCATGAGGGATATTTTTTTCTCGCCTTTCAATAGCGTCCGCTGTTTGCAAACAGAATTTGACTGACAAAGAGTGTAGTGCTCTCGTCGTAATTCTTAATTTCAAGAAAAATGATAGAACATCCCGAGCTAAGCTGCTGCATCAAATTTTGCCAGAAACCGGGTCGAGAACCAAATAGAAACTCTTCGAAAAATGCAGATGGATTTCGATGATAGTTTTTCAGAACTTTATTTCAACATTTTTTAAGAAAAACCATTTTACTAGAAATTGATGAAACTCTAACGGTGGCACTACAGTTCACGTCAGTCAAATTTTGTTTGCGAACAAATGGCGCTATTGAGAAGAGCAAAAAAATTCACGCTTGCGCAAAATATTCAAAGTTGGCTTATCCAAACGTGTTTGATTCATATCCATCTGTTTTTTACACAAGAAAATAAGATTGGAATATTTCTAAGACCCTTCGTATGAGATTCATCGACTGCTTTGTGTGTTAAGGTTACAGTGGACAAATAAAATTGATTTTTTTCAATTATTGATTTATATGTCTAAAACTTTGTGTGCTTGTATTATTGTATATTTACCACATCTAAAAGCATAAAAAACACAAATTAGTGCAAAAACAATGACTACTTTTTTTTTTTTCAAATTTCAAATTTAAATATTTTTTTAACAAAATTTCAAAATGTTCCAGACGTCCCAATTTTTTTTCAAACTTTGAATTTCCACTTAATTTCCAATCATTAGGCATGATTGCATAAAACAATGCATTACATGCAATGTTTTATGTGATAGTTTATAAAAGATGGCTGAAAATGAAAATTTATACGATTTTTTTCAACTGAAAATTTTTATTTTCAGCCCTCTTTAATAAACT